>OMNV01012937.1:99333-118153 GCA_900303265.1 Brotula barbata
TGGGGGCTCGAGATGGGGTGGGTACGTTGAGTCTTTATTTACCCGAGCAAGAACAATCAATGGCTCTCTGCCGTAAGATCAATGGATGGTTTGAAAAAGCCTCTGTGAGAAATCGATGTCCCTTACATGCTATTGACGGCCGCGGACGAAAGAGAGAAAAAGAACACCTGTTTATTGCGAAAATTATTCTATTGTGTTTTTTTGCTTCTCTGCCATCGCGTCTCTTCTTCACGATTACATTTTGTGCCTCACTCATCCTTGCATTTCGAAAAGTTTGCTCGGTCGCACATCTGTCTTTGCGCCTTACTTAGGTTTCGATTTGAGGTTGTGGTGCTGCGCTCAGATTATAGTGATGTGTCAGGTAAATACTGCATCTCCAAAACGACATTGAATTCTATTCGCCTTCGCCGTGTGACATCACGTAACATTTTCATTGTGGTTATGAAATCTAAAATTTTGCCGCTCTACGCTCATTGTTTGTATGTGCAGCTGCACCTGAGTTTGATTCCCGTATTCATACATTCAGTGGAGTATCGGAGTGTTTGTTCCGACACCCAGTACAGGAGGATGAACAGCTGTGATATTCAAATGGAGACTGACGGACAGTCGAGTAGACAGTGTGGAGTAGCGGAACAATTATTTCAGCGCTGCTATTAATACAAGCAGTCAATAACGTCTCTCTGAGCTCTCACACTGTATTGGCTGGAGACGGGGCAAGTTCAGTCGCGCCAAGTCTTCACCGGAGCGATCAACATTTCCCTGGAGCCGCGTCAGAGGCCAGTCAGCCAGGCCTCTGTCCTGACACCTGCCCGACCCAATGCCGGCGTGATCAAAGCCGCAGCGCTGCAGAACCTGCAGAGATGCGGGGCGAGAGCTGCTGTCACCCTCCCCATCCGAGAGATGGCACCTTGCTGGGGCCGGGGAGGACAGCAGAGGAAGTTGGGGATGGCCGCTGCCTGCGTGTCAATCATTGTTGTGCTGGATGACAGGACAGGCCATTAGGAAAAGGGACAGACGTCACAGGCCATTAGGGTGGGCATCACGCTGCTACCACACACTTACTGCACAGTTGGAGAGGAGGACGGAGACGAGAGGAGGCAGTGACGTGTTATGATGGCGGCGGGCAAACTAAATGCAGAACTGGCCGACATTACACATAACCGCATGGAATTCAGGTGAGTTTATTTAAACCTTCGTCCGCGCAGAATTCTTCCCTGTTTCGAGCGAGAGAAATTCCAAGAAATCTCCACACAGACACCTCGCTGAATGATGAAAGCAGCAGCAGAAAAGCTTTGAAAGGAGAACCAAACAAATAAACAATAAGCATGGCAAAATCAGTCCCGTGTGATCCTTCCCCCAGAGCTAAAAGATGGAGCTCTCTGTTCGTCCTCCAGTCATCTTTGATGAGAGAGACATGAGCCGGAGAGGCCGGCATCAACACACATCACTTCCCCCGCTCTGAACGGTCCACTCACAGCTACACACCAGCCCCTAATGGACCTATTTACTGCACAGAGTGGATTGTGTTTGGCTGGACCCTGTTCTCCCAAATGCCTTTGATACCCGCCCGCTTCCTGCCGCAGCATCGGTGTCTCTCCAGGAGAAAGAAGAACTGTGGCTCTAGCAGTGGGGTTTAGCGGGCCAAAGCAAGCCAGGCTGATGGCACACACACACACACACACACACGACTTATAGAAGCACTCCTTGAGCTCCAAAACAAAAAAAATTCAGCAGCTCTCCCCTCTCTGACATAAGGGGTTTTGGTTTCGTCTCACCTTCGAGCACATCCCAAGGCATTTCCCCAGGGATCGGATGAAACCAGGTTGAAAAACAAAAGAATGTAAAACAAAACGAAAATACTTCTTTTGCGCAATTTCTGACCCAAAAAGAGATAAACTGTGAGCGCCAGAGGAAGAGAAAGAGGATGGGTCGATATTCCAGGTAAGGAGAGAGAAACATTTTGTTGTCACTGAAAGTCAGAATTTTAAGCACACTACAGCTCTAGAGCCTCCGCACACGAGCACATTTACACAAACATTTATTTATTTATTCCTGTTTGGTTTTTCTCTCCGATGCACTTTAACAAGATCGACCTCCAACTTTCAACATGTTGTGTTTATGTTTTTTGCTTCACAAAACTAGCAGTTTGGCAGATGTGAATTTTTCTCTGATGGTAGTTAGCTGTTGCCTTATGTTGCAGCCTGGAGTGCTAAGATTGAAGACAGGTTTGTTGAGTAAGGATAGGTACCAGAAGCTTTCCTCTTTTATGAAGTTTGAATGCATGCAAGGAAATATGCAGAGGGTAAAGTTATGCTGAAGGTGAAAACAGGCAGTCATGCAGCCATAGACCTACTCTTTCGGGCCTGACAATAAGAGCTTTTCATACTTCCTCCTACAGCTCGTACAAGGCCAGAATTATGGATTCAGTAAAGATTCTGTGACAAATTGCATTTTTATAAAAAGAGCTGTAAAAATAGTATTGAACTTTGGGTGACCTTTCCGAATAGCTCGATAAAAGAAAGCACGGACGCATAAAGCGGATCATTTGTTTCACTATGAACCGAGTGGACCTCACACTGTGGGACACTAACTACACAGCTCAGAGTCTGACAGGAAAATGTCTTCCAATATTTTGCATCTATAAATACATCATAGGAACAGAACGTAATCATCCGCAGCAACAAATAAGTTATGATTATCATTATTCTTTATCGCTGTCCCAAATCAGAGTCATAAAATCCAACATGTGACCTCACTTACGCTGACGAGGATCTGAGGGAAGGGTCCTCGAGAATTCTCTGGCACGTTGATTGGCGGGATTACCCAGTCCCTCCTCCTTCTTTTTAGCCCTGAGGTGTCACGGTGCCAGTGGATCTTGATGACAGGAACCTGGTCTTCGACAGCCTCTTCCCTCTTCTCTGTTTGAGCAGGTTGCCCCCCTTTCTTGGTGACCTGTAAGACAACACAGGCTTTTATTTAGAAAGCTGCAAATGATAGCCGTAATTGTTGATAAATGTGGTGAAGAGAGTCCACGTCTTCTGTTTGTCGTGACTGTATGTGAAACATACATGCGTGTGTTGCGCATAGTGTCATTCACACCACTGAAAGCAGGCTCATACAACTACACACCCACACACAGATCACCAATAAACATGTGTATGAGCTCTCACATACATATGATCGCTTATGTACAAGTAAACTTATCTCACACACACACCACTAAGATTGCACAGTCATACAGATACAAAGTGTTTTAGTTGTGTGTGTGTGTGTGTGTTTGTGTGAATGAAGCAATTTTCCCTAGACTTTATAATCAGAAAAAATTTGGCTCAAATTTGTTTTTATTTTTTTACATTTTTTACATTTTTCACCCAGTGGCCTGAATACACCGTTGTAATTAAAATGTGCAAAGTCAATATTTAATTTTCTTAGTTAATACAAAATCTGCTTTTATTCTTATATTAGATATAATGTGACACCTGAAATGCCAACTGTTTTTTTCCAAACGTAATAAAAATGTAAGAAAAGTGGCTAAGATCTAGAGTGAAGCTGTGGATGGGATGTTTCCATCATTTTACCACATTAACCAAGAAGTGTTGTACATGCATGACAATTAAGAACGTTAAACAGAGTGTGAAAATAGAAATTAGATACAAATTACAAGCTTTCATGTTTGCTCACACCTCAATAAATCATATCAGAAAATTCCTCTCCGAAATTAATATTTACTTCCTCTCTATTTACCACTTTGTAGATTTGCTCATGTGTGCTTGGCAATTACGAGACTTCCATAGCCATTTGGAGCCACATGAACTAAAGCTACTGGCACCGTGGGATCCCCAATATTTCTGCTAGTGATTTCAACTGGCTTGTTAAAGCGTCACAAACTAACTAACTTGGCAAGTGGTGAGGACAAAGTGAAGCAGTCGAGAGGAAGTAAAGATGAATTAATTATAGGACAAATTATTTCAATTATTAATCAAGCAATAAATAGCAGGAGAAGGAGAACGTTAAATAGAAAATTCCCATGTTGAACATGTTGAAAGCTAGAAATTAACAATTTGTCTTTAATGCTTCTGCATAAAGTTTGTGCTGCTATGAAGTCTTACCAAATTTTGCAGTGTTGACAAATTGTATTGTCTTTTTTTTATTGAGTTATCTTTTGATTTTTACGTGAAACGTTCCCAAACAACCGACGTTTTTGGGCTTTTCTTGCTCAGAGCCTCCTCTCAACAGCACATGGCTGTGGTCTATGTGCGGGCAAACAAAGAGGTCTCCCTTTGTTGTAGCTGACGGGACACGGCGTGAATTATGAAAGTAGTGTTGCCAAAACATAAAAACCTTGAGAACCTTAGGAAAAAAAATGTAGAGGCGAGAATGTGGGATCCCACATTTTCACCCATTCCAACCAACGAGACTTCTCAACTGGTTAAGTATAAGTATTTCTACAAAGTATCACATATAACTTCGTGCACCATATAACAGCAGTTTTTCAGTCGGATAGAAACAAAAAATGCAAGCCACATATCACTCCTTGGCCTCTCAGTCAGCACTCACGCTTTGTTTTCCCCCTCGTCAGCTGACAGAATTGATTTTTCCCCCTTTGCTGACTGTCTATATAATGCTGAATCTTCTTTGTTGGTGTTTAATGGCTCGCAACCCAACTTTATGACACATTACAGCCAACGACTGGGCTGGAGTGTGGGGTCACATTACCAACTAATCAATTACACGCATTTTAAAAAATCCATTATGTCCGTTTAACTGAGTGGTGAAGTATAATCAATTAATTGTGACACTCCCAATTATTCCTTTAAAATCCTATACAGAATTTATGTGTGAGGTCCTTACATCTGCATGCTGGTATGTACATGTGTACATCCATAAAGCTTGGGCGTTGTCAGAGTGACCTGGTGTAAACAGCCCATTAAAAGTCAGCGTGTCTGTTGCTGGATTTACTGTCCCTTTCACTGGATGACGTTAGCACAGACACTTGAATCATATGCTCTCATCATACACTCCGTTCAGACACTCCCCTCAGGCTGAGACAAATGACCACTACAAACCTGTCTTTTTGAAAGATGTGCAGTACGGAGCCCATTTTTAACATCATGAACATTCACTCATCCGTGAGCCAGAAGAATTACTTTAAATGAGGTAACTATCAAGCATATCAACTAACAAAATGAATGTCCTTAGGTGGAAATATTAACAAAACACACGAAGGTGAACAGCTGAATTCGTGCGTCTCTGCCAATGGTGGGTAGAGACCAACAAATGTAATTCAAAATGAAGCGTGACGGGAACAACTGTGTAGCCCAGGGCTTCTAGAGACACAGGAGTGTCGATCATTAGACACCGGATGTTCCATATACGATCCATACTGTAGATCGGCACGTTGACGTCAAGGTGACAAAGGCAGCAACGACTCAAAGCTGCTTTATTGACCTCCTGCAAGACATTCTTCACGTCTCAGGGGCTATAGAAGATACATACGAGTGATCCAAACGCATTTCCTCCACAGTGATTTTACCAACATGTGTCAGGGTTGCAAGGCAGCAAAAACGTGTCAAGAATCCAGTCAGGAACATCTTTGCCGAAGCTATGCATCGGTTGCACTCCCCCATCTCAATCACATTCTCTTGAGCTATCCCTTGCTCCCCTGCTCCCTCCTGCCCTTTTCTTGCAGTGTTATTGTTTTTCTACTTCTCTCCTTCCAGTCAGTGGGACCTGACAGCTTGTCTCAGTAACCGCTATTCCTCAAGCACAGTGCTGTGTTGGTCTGATAGTGCACCAGAAGGTAAAACGCAGCATGGAGCTACAGTTGTGTGGCTACCAAACATTCACACCTCAACGCTCCCACCAAATTCCTGATTCTCAAGTCTTTTCTATATCTACATCTATATATATCTATATATCTATATCTAGAAACAGAGAATATACAGTGGGAGATTTATAGTTGTGTCCACATATTAACATTTCAAGCAAGGAGCAAAGAAGACAAAAATAAATCTTTCCTTCTTGTGCAGATGATTTATTCCAGAGAGGAAAAGACTCGCGTCTGCACTTAGTTTGATCAATTACTGAATAACAGTTGCAGTCAAGTAGAGGGTACTCGGGTTCCAATGTGGTCCACGTGTTACCTGCTGTGACTTTAACAGTTCTATCTCATTCAGCATGTTGGCATATACTTATTGATTATACCGCAATTAAGGCAAGAAATCACGTTTCAAAACATCAGCCATTGAAACAAATTCAAGTGACAAACGTTGCTCACCTTTCCGTCTACACCGAATTGCCTCACCTGGAGACTGTTACTTTGTTTCCCCCTTTAAATACTTACCTTGTTTTTCGTAGATCAGGAGGTCAACTAGCTGGAGTGTGTTAATAAGCCCCGCTTCCGTCTCCCTCCAATCCAAGGCCTCTGCCCCCCGATTTCATAGATTCAGTATCTGATGATAATCTAAAGGTCTGGAGCTTGGCACAGCGGTTAGCAATAAAGAGCATATCCTTGGAAAGACCCTTCCGAGGATTTTTTAGTTTTTTTTATTGTAACGTCAATCCTGGCCCCCCTCATTTTGGGATTCCAAGGGCTTGAGAAGCGTAATCCTCAGATTGACCGGGACAGGAGGGAGGTTTAGGGGTGGAGCCCCCTCTGCTCCAGCAATTGCCATCAAGCAGCACCCCTCTGTCATGCCAGCTGGTATTATCCATCCCTCTTTTTCACCCACTGGTGCTGATTTTCACTTTGTGGGCAAAAATGAGACAAAACTTTCAAACCCGGCATAGATTACCGTAGGCTAACATTACCATCAAGAACATCTGCGGGGTGCCACAGTTTTACCGAGCTGGATCTCAGAAGTACCTATCGTATAGTATCATTTGGTTCACATCAGGCGAACCACTTTGAATGTATGGCTATGTCCTTTGGTCCAGCTAATGCTCCTACTGTTTTTCACTGATGAATTCATGCATTTGTCTTTCTGTACCTTGACAATACATTTTTTATTCTTTATTTTTTTTAACCAGAAACGCTAATGAACACGAATTCTACATCTCTTCTACCTCATTTGTGATTTCATTCTCTGGAGTTTCCATGGACCCAGAAAGTTAATGCAGTTTGGATACCATCTTGAGGGAGCAGCTCCAGCAATTGCTGGGGTTCACTAACTTTTATCAGAAGTTCATCTTGGACTATCGTGGCTTTCCAACTCACGGCTCTCGTTTCCATCGAGGTCAAGACCCCTGATATCGCCCAAACCTCTGACAGCCTCAAAACTAAGTTCTCTTCATCTTCCATTTTGGTTAATTATGGTCTGTCCAAGCTGCTTTTATAGGTTGGCACATCTTACAGAGCCATCCTGTCTGTGCGTACCGCCAACAACAAACTCCACCTGTGCGCCTTCTATTCTCACAAGATTTTCTCTAGCTGCAAGAAACTACCATTGGAGAGAGCTAAGGACTAGAGGACTGGAGGCCCTGGTTTCAGGGTTCAGAGATTCTTTTTGGTCTATACTGTATACTGACCATAAGAACCTGGAGTATAGAACCTAGAGATTTCTCTGGAAATGTTTCTGATCTGGCTCTCTGGGCAGTTTTAGTCCCTCACTCTTTACCACTATGTTTATTCAATAAACTGTGTAATTATTCTGTAGCCTTGTGAGATAATCGGTGTATTCGACCTCCGCATGTATTCCCACAATAGGCAGACTCTCCTCATGGCAGAGCGTCAAATGCCAATTAATTCAGTGCATTTATATGACGTACTTGAATTCTTGCCTTCAATCTTCAAGAACAAATAATCTGGATTATTGAGTGAATGTGAATGCAGGCTACCAAGCGATGCATTTACAGCAGGAAAAACAAGCAACTGGAAATCACTCAGCAGAGACAATACAAACTGAGGAAAACGTTGTATTACATTAAAGCAAATGGCTCTGGCAGAAAGTGTACGGTGTGTGTGAATACTGTGTGTAGTACCCGTACAGTGAGTGTGTGTGTGTGTGTGTGTGTGTGTGTCAGACTACAAGAGAAATCTAGACTTGTGACATCAGAATGGAAGAAAGAGATCCAATCACCATACATTTACATATAAAGAGGCTATTGATTTTAATACCTTTTCCAGTTTTCATTTTATAGGACTTCTGTCTAATGTGCAGCTTTATAGCTCCTCCCCTGCAGTTGACTTTGGAGAATTTAAAAAAGTACCGCACAGGGGCTGGCTACAGTGTAGGAAGATGAGAATGACTCCCGGCATACTTTGAAAGTTGAGGGGCCTGTACGCTGCAGTGTTTCTCTGTTTGTTCTTGCCTCGTCAAGGTCTCTCTGAGGGTTTGCTGTTGTCTGCCAGTGGAAACAATGCTTTCAACACCGACTTCATTAGATGGACGCCCAGGAGAAACGCTTTTAAGTTCGCTTTAAAGGAAACGTGTTAGGCAATGGCATATGGTGCGTATGTGTTTACGTGGGTGGAAATGTGGGGTGGATGGGCATGTGTGAAGGTGTCAAATTCACTTTCATCAACCAAACGCTTCCTTTCAGACATCACGGACTGCACAAAGCCGGGCAAGGAGACAGCAACGGTTACACGGGCTAGATAATGATATTTTGCCGTTTAAATGGAGGAAAGGCCGCAGATCATTAAAAACTCTTTGTCTGTCTGTCTTCAGCTTGATACATGACTCATTTGTTTACCGTAAATAGCCGTTTATGGTTTTTGTTAAATGGGTTGGTGAGAAATTGGGACTTTGGAAATACCCAAATTCTTCTGTCTCTGTTTGAGAGTCCACTGAATCAACTGGTTGACAGAATACAGCAGATCCGTTCTCGGCCCCTGGGGGAGCTTTAATACCACAAACAGACCAAATGTTTAGCATACTGGTGAGCCCGAGCAGCTTGCTCATGCCACAATGGTCAAAAAAGCACCAACACCCACCAGATCCTCCTCCTCCTCCTCCTCCTCCTCCTTCCTTCTCTCTGCACCACCAGTTTGTACTAACTACAGACTAGCCAACCGAACACACGCTGCCACATTCCATGTTCGGTGTACTGTGTGACAAGTTCACTGAAACATGCACATGATCCTTTGCATTCTGTCCACAGTCTGGAGGCCAAGGCTTCTGTCAAGAGCGATATGGATGTGTGTTTAAACGTTTGTCAGGAGAGCAGGACGCGACAGATGTGAGCTGGTCCTGGACAAATGTATTCTTCTTCTTCAGGAAAGGCAGACTTGGTGGGGTTGACTGCAGGGGGTAGTTGCCCCACTTCCAACTGGTGCAGGGGGAGGGAGGCAGAGGTAGAGGGAGACGTGTTTGGGATGGAATGAGGGAGACGAGGGGTTGGCAGAAGCAGATGCAAGGGTTTACAACCCCCTCCATATCTAAATAAGCTGTCCTCCTTTTATGTACACATGCTAACAGGTATTAGTGAGTTCCCTCAGGAAAGACATGAGCAGGAAGAAAAATATGACAGACAGAGAGAGAGAGATCATCCCATCACTTCATCACTGCTGCAAGGAGCTTAAGTGGACTTTTCTCTTGCCATGTCGAAATTCTGATCAAACCCAGCTGCTCTCTTTCCCGTCCCTGAGAACACACACATGCATGGTGCGCACACACGCGCACGCACACACAACAGCAAGCAATTCTATGTTATTATTTCATTGTTTTGATTGAAGTAATTTGACTTTAAATACAATATTCATTGTACTGTATCTACACAGCATCTACAGCTGCTACTATTTACAGATTTCTGCTTGTCATATTGTGGTATGCTTAGCTCTATATACAAAAAAAATTAAATACAGTACTCCCAGTTTGTGTTTATGTGTGTGTGTGTGTGCGTGTGTGTAATTGAAGATATCTGTGCACTCGGTCTGTTATTAAAGATGGCAGACAAGCAGAGGAAGCAAGTTGGAAGCAGATATTAGAATCCTCAACATCTTAATGGAGCCCAGAGACTCTACGGTGGTGTTTTTCTCCATGCCACACATTTTATGCCACTAAACAAAGGCAGTGCCACCTATCCGACAATATGCAGCGAGAAAAACAAATGCAAAATTAGCAGCGCTCACTTTTGACCCTCTGTAATTGTTCAAGAAAAACAACAAGGAAACTTGAATGCCTTTCTTGAACATACGAGACACACCCGATGTTACGTGAGCAGGAGTCACTCCTTGTGAAAAGGATGCTGCCCCCCCGCCCCCCATCCCTGGCCCCTGGTGCTGTCAGCCTTAGCCAGCTGGCTGTGGTCCCAGCTCTTCCCCTCCATGCCACTGCCTCCTCAAAACCCTGCATGTTTTCATATCAGCCAGCCCCCGGCTACCCAGACATCTGGAAGTTATTATTCAACAGAGTGCACCGCAAAGTGCCATTTCCATAATGAAACATCACATTTTGTTTCAGCACCCCACTTTCTGATCTCGCGCTCTTTTTTTTTTTGCATATACATTTGTTTCAATATGGAGCATATCTCTGGCCTCTCACCCATTCTAGCACTCTGTCTCTCCTTAAGCTCATGGCGCCTCACAATCCTTTTCGCACTTTAACAGTTGACTCACACGAGAGAAAAATAGAAATAGCCAGTCATTTGACATTTTACACACTGCAGCTTAATATTAAAGCCCATATGAGTACAACCGAAGAATTATTTGAAGCAGCCCAAGTTCAGAAAGTGCAAGAATGATGCTGGCCAAACTATTCATTGCTTTAACAACATACTCATCCTTCCACCCACTCTCACTGATAGATCCTTTGTTGGATGTCCTGTTCTCCGCCTCTCTATTTGTCTCTGTGACTTCATGACCTGTTTTGGCCTTTCTTTTTTTATTGGGATTAATTTATTCATTTATTTCCTATTTCCACACACGCTGTGAGGCAAGCTGCCCAAAAAAGGTTTCAAAGTCTGATTTTAAATGTCAAACCTATCCACCATCTCTAAATACTAAAAGAAGCCAAACTTGGTAACGTGAAAACCTTCAAACTAACCTTGAGGTATGAGAATTATTTTTCATCGTGCTTACATTTACTTCCTGCTTACACACTTCACAGCGTATTATTGAGCATGAGTCAAGGCTTCAAGAGATGGCAAAGTATTGTAGTTCAAAGGGGCTTTGATAAATCCCTCTTAAACTTGATCAAAATCTCTCCCCTAAAAAGTGTGTAAATATTCTGTAAATATAGGTCGCTTACAGAGACCATACCTTAGCCACCTATACTCTTCATACCAAACCCCAAGTTAGCGGAATATTATGTACACAGATGCTGTCATCTTCCTCTTGACAACAACCGACAGATTAAGAGAATCTATGGGGTTCAGGTCAGGTGAGTTGGCTGGCCAATCAAGCACAGTAATATCATGGTCAGCAAACCAGTTACTAGTGGTTTTGGCACTGTGGGCAGGTGACGAGTCCTGCAGGAAAAGGAAATCAGCATCTCCATGAAGCTTGACAGCATGAAGTGCTCTAAAAAACCTCCTGCTAGACGGCTGTGTTGATTTTGGACGTGATGAAACACAGTATGGATGACATGACACACCAAATCATCACCGACTGTGGAAACTTCACACTGGACTTCAAGCAACTTGGATTCTGTGCCTCTCTGCTCTTCCTCCAAACTCCGGGACCTTGATTTCCAAATTAAATGCAAAATTTACTTTCATCTGAAAAGAGGACTTTGGACAACTCAGCAACGGTCCAGTTCTTTTCCTCTCTAGCCCAGGTAAGATGCTACTGATGATGTCTCTGGTTCAGGAGTGGCTTGACACTAGGAATGCGATACTTGTAGCCCATTTCCTGAACATGTCTGTGCGTGGTGGCCCTTGATGCACCGACCTAAGCCTCTGTCCACTCATTGTGAAGCTCCCCGAGGGTCTTGAATCCGCTTTGTTTGACAATCTTCTCAAGGCTGCGGTCATCCCTGTTGCTTGTGCACCTTTTCCTTCCACACTTTTCCCTTCCAGTCAACTTTCCATGAATGTGCTTTGATACAGCACTCTGTGAACAGCCAGCCATTTTAGCAACAATCTTTTGTGGCTTATCCTCCTTGTGGAGGGTGTCAATGAGTGTCTTCTGGACAACTGTCAAGTCAGCAGTCTTCCCCGTGATTATGGTTGTGTGCGCTGAACCAGACTGAGAGATTCACCGTATTTATACTGCATAAATAGTGATTTACTCAAACTCGAAATGAAATATTCTAATATTCTGAGATACATTTTTTCTATTTTTTTGAGCTATAGGCCGTCATTATCACAATTACAATAAATAAATGCTTGAAACATTTTTGTTTACATGTAATGAGTCTAGAACATATATAATTTTGACTTTCTGAAATAACAGACAAAAATATTGTACTTTTTCACGATATTCTAATTTTTTGAGATGCACCTGTATTACTCAGTCTCGTTGACCTCCTGTCGAATTAAACTGTTCGTGGAAACACTGGTGCCCAACTGTTTTGTTGTTACTGTTAGTGATGTGACGATCAGATTTGGCCGTGTGGTCGTGTAGTGATGGAGGTAGGCGGTGGAGTTGAGGTTGTATTCCCTCTCTGATTCTACCTGCTTTTAGATCCAGAGACCGGAGCCGAGGACACCTGGGGTAACCAAGTCGACAGATGTTTTTTCAATAACAGCTTATGGCTGGGGGGAGTGGTACACTCTCCCCCCCACGGCTGTATGATTTTATCACTTTTAACCATGGGCTACTTCTACATCTCCAAATCACTTCCTGTCTCTGGTACCCCAAGGAGAACTGGCTTGATTTTTTTTTTCTTTTTATGTTACTATCACAAGGCCACGGTAGAAACTTTCATAGCGTTGGGTGATGCGTGAAATTTGATGAAGTGTATGTGTGTGTATGTGTGTACCTCATTTTCATTTTGTGGAAGTGAAGATGGCTCCATCACTGCCAGCTGGATCTCGGTCTCCCAGACCTGTGTGTCCGGACCACGCGCAGTCAGTTTGAATTGGACAGGTTCGTCCAGAGTGACTCCATCTCGTTGGGCAAAGATGGACCCATCTGTCCTCACGCTGATGCTGGGGTCACTGCTTTGGAAGACCACCACTTCATTTCCCATGCAGTCATCAAAGTTCACTGCAAAAAGAAAAAATAAATAAAGATTTAAGAGCTGATGCATCACAGCGGCGATACATACCATAACTCTTCAGTATAAGGTAGTAAAATGGACATAAACAACAGGATATTAGAACATCACTACATCAGCATTTACTAGACAGCTGCCACAATGCACACACACACACACAGACACGGACACAGACTATATAGATAACAGAGAGACTTTGAGGAATGATATGTTATTCTCTATTAGTTATAAATGAGTGATGTGGCCAAGATTCAGGATTATTTTCTACTGCTGGATGTGAGGACTAAATGAAACTGTAATTTGCCTGCAGAGAAAACGCCTGCCTAAACTTCATAAAAATGTGCTTTGTTGTTGCAAGGTAATGCATTGTGACCGACTTAAAAAGTCTGCCAGTTAACTCATAGTTTTTACTCCTCGTACTACTCTCACATCTAATGGTCTGAATCCACGTTTTTGCTCCTCGTCGGCTCTTCGTTTCGGTACACGGTACAAAGATTTAAAACACTGGATCTTTGTTTTGTTATTGGTACAGTCCATGATGCAATGTTTTCCTATACGCACCCTGTGAGTGTGTGGCCCAGTTGTGTACAATTATGCCATTTATTATGCTTAAATACACTAACACAAAAAAAGAGTATGTTTACAGAGGCATATGCAATATATCACATTTAATAAAACAAGCATTAAGATTAGTGTTTGAAGCACAAACGTGAAATAATTTTATATATATATTATTATTGTTAAGCTTTTGTTTTGAAACTGTGGGAAAGAATATATTTAAAAAAAACACATAACAATGCATAAAAGAGGGACGAGCTAAAGCAGGGAACAATTAGTCCAGAAACATCACAGAGATATAAATCAACTGTGCTGTACTGAGTAAAGTGTTGTTGCTGTTACATTCCGTTGGGTTGCCGTCCTGAATTTTGTTGTCTGACTTGTGAGAATGTTATTTTGTTCTCTTATGAAACCACCAGCGTCCATGAGACGATGAGTCACAGACAAGTCTCGCCCATGCTGACCTCCCATCCTTAACCCCCCACCCCCTTCTCACATCACCTCCAGGCTTATCTCTCAGGGATTAAAACGTCTAGACAGCAAATGGGAAGGAACCCTGAGTTCACGGCTCTGTCTCACCGTGGACTCTTCACTTTCTCTCGTCTCAAGTATGAGCAAGAGCCAAAACGAGGCTTCCATTACACAAAGTAAAGTGCATGCAACTCTTGTTTGTGTCTGACACTAAATACGTTCGTGATCACATCAGTAAGCATCACTCTGAGGCCAGACAGACACTCAAAATCAGCCAACAGCTTCTCAACTCCACTACGTCCACTTGTTGTCCACTTGTTTGCGTTCAGGTCTAGACACAAGCAGGCAGGACGTAAGCGATGGATTCCACCACGCTAAGAGTCAGAAATTGCTTCTTCTCGGCTTGAGTTTTTCCGCTCAGACTTTCTCTCTGTTTGTGTACCTGAAGATTTTGAAAATCATCATCAAACAAACAAGCCCACTTTCCTACTTTTGATCTAATCCCTTCCAATTGCTTCCACCTCCCTTTTTGCAGCTTTGGCAGAATGCGGTTCGAAGGATAGGGACTCCATGGCAAACAATTGAAATATTGTGCAAACAAAATACAGGACGGCTGCCTGATCGTGTTAACAAAGACAAAGTCAAAAATTAAACTGAAAACAAACTCTATTGTAATGCTAAGTGCTCGTATCTCTGCGACAGTCAAATAGTGAAAAACTAACAAGCAGCAGGTGGTCCTTTGCCCCTTTCTTTCACCGTCCTCCAATTATTGGCTCATCTCTTGCTGAGCTGGGCGTGTCGCCAGCAGTGCGGTGGTATTGCAGTTGTAGCTGGCAGAGGCCTATGGGATATGGCTCCACAGCAAGAGAAGGGATGACACATATGAAAACAGATCCAAGCGTGTCCACCTACGCCGAGTACTGTTGCCTGTTTTCCTAACATGTGCATGTAAACTGGTGGAATGGGTCAGCTGACGTGTTGCTGAGATGAGCGGCGCACAGGTGTGTAATCGGTCTGCGCGTGTGCACTAAAGGCACGCTTGCACGTCTCACCGACGACAAGCTGGACTAACTGCACCGATGCCCGCAAACAAACAGGGTGACGGGCCGAGCGTCCAACTGGATACCCACAGGCTCCGCTTTTTTGCACCAATTAAAAGCAAAGGCGATGCCAATTCTACCCATCCATCAACACACACAAGCACACACACACACGTTCATACACACGCTGCTCTTCCTCTGAGGTGGGTCGATACCGCTATGAAAGATTAGAAAGAAATCAGCCAACAACAAAGCAATGAAGCCCAACAGCCCAGTGCTGCACATTAACAAGTCATCTAAAGCAGCGCGTACAGCTTCAGCATCGATCGGACAAATAACTTAAAACACCCCAGACTGCCGGCCCAGCACTTCTACAGCCGGACGCCAAAAAAAGCAATCACACCCCATCAAGTCACACTGTATATCCTCCCATAGAAATGAACACATTCCATAATTTTCTTATGGCTACTTATTAAAAGACAGAAAAGTGTGATTTTAGGACGATATATTCAAGGACAATATACTTTCATAGGACCCTTCCTTCTACCTGCCATCTGCCTCCTCACTCTTCTAATTAAACTTCTTCCTCATAATAAGACAAGAACATGGAGAAAAGGCATGCTGACCTTCTTGTGGTGTTCTCTGGACAGCCTGACGAGAAGCAGGTGACAAGTGTTGAAAGGCATGTGAGAAAAGGATCCAATGAGGGAAGCGAAGAGGGCGAGGGCAGAGAGATGTGAGGAGGAAACAGAGAAATGACATGGTGGAGCATAGAAAAAATGTGACAGCAAAAAGGGCGAAAAAGGTGCAGGCTGATTGCTAAAGTCATCGCAGAAGTTATCACCAGAGGCAGCAGAGTTTCTCCGGCATCCATTTAAATAGTTGAAAGTGTGCTGCACCCATCGAATGTCACCCTGCGCCCACCGATCTGTTAAGAAAACTCACGGCGTCTGCATCACACTGATCTCTGCTATAATCAGGCCCTCCGTGGATATGAGATCCTAGTATGTGAATGATAGTCGGAGGGGGTTGGAGGACCTGAAACGGAGGTGGGGGCAGTGGCTGGGGGGTAGTGGCGCTGCAATCCTGGCTCAGCCTAAAGTGAACTGGCTGTCTTTCACACAGCCACATTGGAATGGATGGGATGCTCAGATGGCTGTTTAAACAGGTTAATTGGGCTGGCCTCGCGAGAGACCGAGACAGATGGATGGATGGGTGGAACGAGAGAGAAAAGATAAAGGAGTGAAAGAGAGACAAAGGCAGAGCGACGGGGCTCAGAGGGATGGAAGCCGAGGGTGGGATGAAGAGATGGAAATGAGAGACGAGTATGGCCGCTGATCAGAGGCACCACAGGGAGCGTGCTGTCTAATCAGAGCAGACTGGAGTTATACAGTGAGCCGGGCCCTCAGGGGGCCGCCTAAACGGGGCCAGGTCCACTGACCACGGCTGACGACTGATACCAACCATGAAGAACAAACTGACTGTGGATGGGTGAAACAAACAGAGGGCCTGGTTATTGTGTCCTTGAAGGGGAGGAGCCAGTGAGAAATTGAGAAGTAGGACTTTATTATAATTGTCTGCTCTTACTCTACACCCAGTCAGCCGCTACACAGTACAGTAGAGGGCGCTGTTTCCAGCCTCACAACTGACGCACTGACTTGGATAAACAATAAATTTTCTTTAAAAAAAAAAGAAAAAAAAGATCTATTTGTTTTTTGCACATCCTCATCCAGGGCTGCTTTGGCCACGGACTGTCAATCAGCGGGACAGTGGCAATGCAGGAAACAGCGCCCCCTACTATGCCCTGTAAAATTCATTGGATTGAAAGTTTCGTTAGATTAATGTAGTTTCCAATTATCTGCCAGGCTTACATTGAAACACTGCTTCCTTTGACTCTGTCATCAATGGAACTAGTTTATGTTTTATACTCATATTCACTTGGGAAACTGGGAAGAGTGAACTGGCAAATGGTAACTATGGTCGGGAAAAAATAAAGGAACTGCTCTGTGTGTGAGAATGCGAGTGATCTTGTTACATTTTCCTTGCTTTGAATCTGCCTGTTTCCATTTCTGAAACTTTCCCAGTCTCCCTTTAAAGCAGGACCGGGTGTCCTGGATTTGAATGTCCCTAGGTGTCTTGTAAAATTAAGCAGCATTATTACTCTGCATTTTGCACTTTTCGCTACTGACCCACTTTCTCAGGGTGAAGATCCAAAATGTCAGCACAAAACGTAGGACGGAGACTAAACGTGGTAATAGCGCTTGATTTACTGCTACAGGGCTAACTGTTGAATCAACAGGAAGAGATTTCAAGGCACACTTGATACACAAAACACACTCACAGGAGAGTGAAGGTCAGCATCCGCATCTGACTACTGTTTCTATTTTACAGTAGATGACCTGAATCAGGTAAAATAAACACCAATGTGTACTATATAGTGCAACTTAACCAATTAATTTATGTGTGTGTGCAAATCAAATATGGACTCCTGCACAGCCATACAAATATTGACACACACTGTACTTATGCATACAAACCTAAAAACACTACAGCTGAGAACAGAAATGCTTCTTTTCTCATTTTTGACTAATGGTTTTCCGTTTCTTTCATTTTCTGAGCCGGTATCAGCACAAACAATCGCAGTGAAGTGCAGCAATGTGGCTCAGAAACATAAGCTGCAATCTGTGATCCAAGTGTAAACCCACAGCACAAAGGCAAATCCGTGGGAATGGAACCTGCGATCATTTTTCTAAAATGTGCGGTCTGATAACCTATTCTGATACTGTTAAAGGTTTGAAGAGTAAATACACAATGTGAAAATGTGACAATGCTCCCACAACACACAAACACACTCATTAAACAGTGAAAAAAATATGTCACTCTGAAAAAAAATTGCGAATTATATTTTATTATATTTATATTTATAATTAAACGAACCGTAGTGACTTATACAATCACATCCATCTCTTTATGATGTTCATCCGCTCAGTCAACTGCTGTGAGTGTGTGATCTGTGTACTGAAAATAAAACAGAAATATATATTATATTATATATATTATATATATATTTTTGCTTTGCATTTTCTTCATGAATCAGTCATTTCCCTCTTTCACCCATTTGCCTCGTTTATTTCTGCACAGAGGAGAAGACGGACAAGGAGAGAGTATCGGAAATAAGAAAATCAACAAGTGTTTTGGCAATTACAGTGGGCTGCAGTGGTGATTAGGAGAGAAAATAGTGAGAGCGGAAGAGGGGTGAGAGAGTGAATAAAATGTCTCCTTGGAACGAAAAACTATTGATGAAAAGGAACAGCATAAAAGTGCAAACTTCTCCCATCTTCCTCAATGCTGTGGGTCAGTTGTGTGCACTGAAATCAACAGCGAGAATCCAAACTGAACAGTCAAAAGATATTTACAACCAGCCGACCGCAGCTCGTATCCTTACACACCTCCCTAAACACACTCATTCCCTCACAGCAGTCCTTTTGGCCTCTTATCCTGCCTTGCTGCACTCTGGCGGTTGCGGTTCGGTGCATTTTCTGGATCGATAACTTACAAATTCAATGATGGATTTGATACGTACAGTATAGGTTGACGGTCCCTGGAGTCCAGCTCATATTTTGTATCAGTGTGTACGACTGCACTGTAAAA
>OMNV01012937.1:118173-128249 GCA_900303265.1 Brotula barbata
GATTTGCACCTACGTAGCAAGAACCGAAAGCTGAGCTGAGCTGCCAGGTTTCTTGTAAATGCATTTTAGCACCATTGTATCATTTTTTGTTGAATCTCGTATCAACGTAGTGATAGAAGAAAAAAAAATAAAAAAAAAAAAAAAAAGGAAAAAAAAGGAAAAAAAAAAAGCTTCAAGCCCTGCAGCAAGCGATTTGATACAGTCTGACCAACGGGACAATGTCGGAGGAGTGCAATAGACTGAGGTCAGCATGTGTGTGTTGTGTGTGTGCGTTTGTCTGTGTGTGTGTAAGCTGCCTGGCGTCTGCAGGGCTGCCTGTGGCCCTTTGGCAGTGGAGACTGTGGTAATGTTTATGTGAGGCTGGAGTAAGATTTAGGAGGGGCGATGGCTGTCTTGTCTTTCAGAGTGTACATTTATTCTGAGAGGGACTGCTGTTGTCAGCAGTTTGGATGAAGTCGAGCTCTGCGGGATTTGGCTTCTCTTTCACAATTCTAATTTTTCTAACCTTCCCTCATCCTTTTCGTCTGTTCAGTTCGCTCTCAGGGAGCCAGC
The DNA here is from genome assembly GCA_900303265.1 of Brotula barbata. NCBI lineage: Eukaryota > Metazoa > Chordata > Actinopteri > Ophidiiformes > Ophidiidae > Brotula > Brotula barbata. Next base: position 118,726 of record OMNV01012937.1, read on the forward strand.
AGGATTCAGGTGTCATTTGTCTGGGAGTGTATCCCCGGGGCCGCTACATCAGTGTATATGTGTGTACCAATACTTTTCTTCCTTCTTCACCCTTTATAACTCTCAAACCTTCCTGCAACGGCATCCAGCTACCAACAAGCACAGATCCACTATAAAGAAAAAAAAAAAAAAAAAAACCTTCTGAAGGACATGAAGGAGGAAAAAAAGATGACACACTTGTGTAAAGCAGGGAGATTAGTATAGGTCATCAAAACAAAGAATTCAACTCTGCCTTTATTTCAGTGTATGCCTGGGAGCAAAGAGAAAAAGAAACCATTTTACAGAAAAAGAAATCATTTTCATATTGTTTTCTCAAGCTTCCCTCAGGTAGCAACAGCAACAACACAAGATTGCTTTCTCTAGCTGCTAGAGGAACCACAGATCTAATCAACACATCTCCATCATAACCTTAAGAAAATGCCCAGTGTTTTCTACTGTGCAACAAGGATCAGACTGTGAAGCCAAGAATTCCCTGCAGCCTTAAAACCCTGGAAAAACATACAATTAGACAATCTGTGGGAAGGATAGGGAAAATGTTTGGCTTTTTTTTTTTTTCTTTAACACTTTATTCCTCGCTGGAATGACAGTCATCAATCTGTGATCCCTGGAATCTGGGGACTGATGACCAAACCAGAGCGCCTGAACCGTGCAATTAGTGGTTCTGATGTCTCAGAGAGAGGAAGTTCAGACAAGCAGAAAGTTCAACTAACCGAGCCAAAATCAGGGTCAAACCTCCAAGAAGTACTGAAACAGATGGAGAGACTGAGCAGTGGGCTACTACTTATATTGCTGTAACACTTTTAGAGTGAAATGAAGAGTGAGGACTTTCATTTCTCCGCTGGAAATCAAAGAACGCTTGAAGAAAGTTATGGCTGCTGCTGTAAAAAAAAACAAAAAAACAGCCACAAAACATGCCGTGCATTTGGTGCATTGATTGTCACTGCTGCAGAGGAAGGAAGCTGTAAAAGTATGGAAGACCATAAATGAGTAAATGTGCAATTTTATTTTGAAATAATTAAATAAATGATTGTGCCGTCTTAGTTTTACAATTCATAACGGTTCATATTGGAGAGAGGGAGAGAGAAAGGGAGAGAGAGAGGGAGAGAGAGAGAGAGAGAGAGAGAGAGAGAGAGTATATGCGTGCACAGTTTGCCTCTTCCAAATATCTTCCCTTTGGGTACGAGGGCAAGGAAGAGGAACACTTTACTGTAACTGCTCATAAGGCGCACATTGCTATTATGGACCAATTAGGCCTGTCAGGAAACACCTATAGACACACAAACTCACTACCACGCATACACACACGCACACCCACCTCAGGGAAAGAAGCACAGAAGCTAGAGGCTGAGGGTCGGCTGGCGGAGATGAACTCGTGGAGTTGCAAACACAGACAGCAGTGCAGTAAAGCACCCGTCCCCCTACGTCCCCCAAACAGTACTTAGAAAACAAACACACACACGTGCTTTGCAAACAAACGCACACATATCATTTGTCAGACCGTCAGAGATGCGGCACTAACGCTCATTGCTGCTAATTGTTGTGCAGTCTAGCAGGAGTCGAGCCCGGAGCTCTGTTGGAGACGCAGTGCGCCGCATGTGTTGTGTGTCCATGTGTCCGCTTTTATATGACAGAGACGAGCGTGGGTCTGCAGCCTGCATCTGTGTGACAAATAACGCCACACATGCAGTATGTGTGTGTGTGTGTGTGCGCGTGTGGTCTGCTTATGGTATGCCTTGTGCGTACAGGGGAAATAAATTAGCAGAGCTAGCAGGTTGCTCTGACAAGTTCTGTTAATGAGAACATCCTCCGGAGCCTTTTGGGCCGGCGAGCGAAACCAGAGGCCGTGCTCATCTGTTCAGCCAGGACGATGGCACGAAGGAAGGGAGGCTGCAGAACGGTTAAAAGCATGCACAATTAGACCACACCATCTGCAGGAGGCGAGCTAATATCGAGGTGGAATTACGAACGACGGAAACGTGAAATTCAGACGCGGGCCAAGTGAAAATGGATTATTTATTTATTTATTTATTTCACTGGTAGGCCTACAGGCTCTCTGTGTCAATGCAGTCAGAGTGACTATCATTCCATATTTTTGTACATCATACACTTAATAATAAAAAAATGCATTTGTCACTGAAAACTAAAATACGCCCGGGGCAAACGTGCTTTACGCCAAAGGCAGCTGTGCACATAGGATGTGTGACAGCTCCATTAGAGGAAGTAGAAAAAAAGTGCACAACAATACGAGACCATAGACACTGTCAGAACATCAAAGTGCTCCACAATGAGACGCTCGTGCATTGTATCTATAAGAATGTGCAACAGCATTGTCTGTGAATAATTACGTGTGTGTGTGTGTGTTGGGAAGGAGGGGCGTTAAGTGGCCAGTTAGGCTTGGAGTTGACTCACCTGCACCTGGTTTACTGAAGCAAAGCCAACTAGCTGTTAGGACAATCGTAAACCGAGCAGCTTAGAAGTACACGAAGCGCGGAGTCGTGTAGCATTACCATGATTCATATGATTCATCTCCACAAACCTGCACAAGCTGCTGATAATCGCTTTAGCTAATCCTTGCACGCTCCGGGCAAACAGGCATGAAACGAGTGAAGGGGATGTTCTTCACCCTCGGGGGGGATGACTGAACTAGGTGCCGGTGGTATGTGTGTGTGTGTGTGTGTGTGTGTGTGTGCATGAATGTGATTCGAGCTAAGAGACAACCACTTGTTTGTCAAAGTGTTAAAAAAATGGCCATTAGACGTGAATAGAGAGGGGAAGATGAAGTCAAGCGGAAAGACACATGACAATTTACGATCGCTGCTATAATGGAGCAATCAACTGATGTTAGCATCCCGGATTAGCAAAGAATATGTACGTTTGTGTGTATATGTGACTTACACCTCCCTGTCTAACCACTCACATCTATCAGTATCTATCACCGCCTTTGACACCAACGTTCCCCCTCATTTTCACTTCCCCACTCCTCGTTCGCCCGAGCTGCTTCTATTCCTAGACGCGGGACGCCTTCGGTAGACAGGAAACACAAAGGTTTACACCCAGACTGACATCTTCCTGGGATATGGCCTATAGACATGGCCACAGGATCACCTCATTAGCATCAGAAGGTGTTCTGCTCCCTGACAAGTCAGACTTCACTGCGGCGATCTCAAAAAAAAAAATAATGAGCAAATATAACCTCTAAGGGCTAAATATAGGTAACGATACGCCCTAGAGACGGCCCAGGAAGACGTCACTGACAGAGGTGTCTCAGGCCTTTCAGCATCCGTTGAGATGGTGGGCATCAGAAGTGCACAAAGTAAACAAAAGACTTAAACAGGAGGAAATGATAGTTGAACCACGTTTGATGAGAACTCTTCGCCTGTAGCTGTAGCGCATTAGGCACAGATGAGCCACAGCCAGCTCCCACACTGTTAATGTGGAAGACATTACAACTGCACAATGAATTATGATTGCCATTAAAGAGCAAATGATTCAGACTTCACAGCTGGATGTAAAGGGCTGCCACCGCTGTGCCCCGTCCTTTCTTATTCCTGCCCACGCTTACTTCAGTGCCACTCCAGCGACAATAACTCCACTAGACCCATTAGCGTGTCTAGCCTCTCACGTTTGGCAACTGTTGTGGATGCATATGTTTGGTTTTGATGTTTCAGTTTATGGACCTATTTGTGTTGCGCTGTCGGAAAGCAACCGTGCACTGTGAAGAGCAGGATTAGGAAACAGCGATACTGTATTACATTCACTGTGTGTAACGTAGTTAGGGGAAAAGTCACTCGGCAACATTTTTCAAACTGCGAGGGAGAGGGAGGTGAAGAGAAACAAGGTAGGGAGAAGAGCAGACCCATAGAAGAAGCGACCTCTCTTCCTATTGCTCGATATCGCCCACACGATCTCTCTCTCTCCCTTTGGGGCCGGTGGGATAGCTGTGAAATGAATGAAAGGCAAAGCGTGGGCAGGCGCTAACGCTAAGATAATGACAGCTTTTTGTCAGTGCTGGCCTCCAGCTCCGTCTCTTGGCACATGAAAGACGAGGGAGATGGCAGCACGGTGCGATGGGGGAGAGGCTATGTGGTTGTAAGCTAACAGCACCGAACGTACATTTCTCAAGTCTCGGGGCGTCTACCGCGGAGACCACAGAAAAGCATTTGATTTGGCTGTTTGATCCCCACAAACACGGCTAACTGGATAAGAGCGCTCTCACACTGTGTCAAGAGTTTATTGGTTGTCAGAAACCTCAACCGCTTCTCTCCATCCACACCGCAGTTTGGAAAAGTTGCCAGCAATTACGGCAAAGAGAGAAGTCTCCATACAAGAAGGACTAATGAGAAGCGCTTGAGGTGGGAGGACTGTTCACACAGTGTCTCTTCATACGTGGACCCCTGTGAGCCGCCCTTGACCTCTGCGGAGAAAAGTGGTAAGAATAAAGATGAATAAAGAGGCTGAGCTTCAGAGCAGGGAGAGTTAACCAAATAGAATCATCAGAGCAATGGTTGGTACTAATTATCACTGCTGTTTAACATCAGACAAACAAACAAACAGACAACAAATATTAAAAGAGTTCTCCATGGGTTCAAATTGAGCCTCATTTATTTTAAATCCTGCTGGATCTTGATTTGTTGCCGTGCCTGCCCTCGCTGTGCCTCAGATACGTGGCAGATGCCTAGTTACAATTAAACCACTGACGATACTTAATGCTGCAGTCACACAAAAGGGAAAGGAGCGTGCCTGGAGAGAGGGGGGAAGCGAAAAAAACAACAACAACAACAACAATCGAGAAAAAAAAAAAAAAAATGAGAGGAAAATCGTGAGGTGCAAAGCTTTGAAAGCAAATAATTAGGTTTGTGACAACAGACCATAATGGCTGTGTCAGCGGGGATGGAAACGTCTGCATTGCATGAGACAACAGCACAATGTCTCTCTGGGCAATTCCACAATACATCACATACTCAATGACTGACTCATCTTTTACATCATTCAAATGGCTTTTATCAATAATAACGATGAAGAGAATCTGTCTACAACTCGGAGATTTTGGCGAGTCCCTCGGTGAGTCATCGGTTGTGGTGAGGATGCCTCATCAGGCCACGCGTTAAGAAGCCGGCTGTATATACCGTGTCTGAACGTTCAGGTTGAGGCTAAGTCTTCTCTGCGGTGCTCCGAAGCAACGCTGAGGGCTGCAGGTCAGAAAGTTCTGTCATTATTAGTTTCATTACATTGACTTTGACTGGTTTGGACTTGGTCCTGAGGTCAGACAGGCTTAGAGTCTGTCTGACCTCCTGACCTCTTCTGTATGATACAAGCTCAGGTCACGCAGACTGCTTATTTTCACTTTGTTATATGATCGATGCCAGCAGGCTCCTGACGCTAAAGTTGGAAGCGAACACACTCTCTCACCTTTGAACCACAAACACTTCAGCGATTGTCCGTGCGGCGTGCTGTAGTTCGGCGCCAGCACTAATCGCGCTGAATCTCATCTCGGCATCAATTAAATAAACTCAAGAACCTCAGGTGAAATCTACTGATTCATTCAAAAGATTCACTGGACACATAGCATCACTGAAAATGTTTTCAACCCGTGTCTGTGGGCCCTCTGTGGGCCACGGAGGTACTGCAGGTGTTCGATAACTTCAGTGATGTCATTTTAATGACAGAAGCAGTTAATACAACTTCCAAATAATATTTTGCAAGCCCATCCCAGACTTAGGATGGAGCCAGAAAAGGACATGAAACTGTCCCTGTTTGCTACTGGACTGACAAAAGGAGAAGGATGCTGTCCAACTCACCCAGAAATAGGCAATAACTGCCGCATCTACCCTTTACACCCCGACCCCCACCCCCACATCAGAGGTACATGGGCTAAAATAGGTAGAACCCCCGACTTCACATGAATTAAGCAAATTCTGTGTAGTCAGGTTGGAGAGTGTAATGTCTGCTGGGTTTGGGTCCCAGTTGCTGGGTACTGAACTGTCGGATATGTGGAGGAAGTTGGGACCACTGCTAAGGACAAGTGTGTCCCCTCATTCATTATATCTGCATTCCTCTCTCAATAAACCAATTTCGTCTGCTGACCTTTCTATTCATATACAGCCCACTTCAGTGTCTTCCAGGTTTCATCCAAACACTCCTCTCATTTTACTGTTGTGCAGTGGACAGGACCAACAGGATGCAACACTGGTCGGAGTGTTTCTTTATAAGGCATCCTTGGGTGTTCATTGACAGACACGATTATTAAATGAATATCCACTGGACACAGGAAGAGAGGGGAAGAGTGTCTAATAATGAGATAAACCAAACGCATTCAGGAGCATCTCTTTGTGTTTCTATCAGAACAGATAATGAAGGAACAGGAGGTGAGGTCTTTTTTAATCAAAAAAAAAATTAAATAAATATATATATATATATGAACATGCAGCTGACCAGAAATGACACTTTGGGGGAAAAATGGGTAGAATAAATAGAAAGTAGAGAGGGAAAGATAAGAGGTGGAAAACATCAACTTGGATGATGTTATCTCCTTATTTCCTGTGGACGTGCAGGACAGGAGCTGAGGAGGAAGATGAGGAAAAACGGGTGGGAGTTTAGATCCAATTAAATAGTGGGTTTAGAGGTCAGAGAGGGTTGGAGGTGATTAATGGACAACACGCACGCACACAAGGACAATAACTTTTTCTTTTTCATTGTTTTTTTTTTTTTTTTTTTTTACACTGTTATACTACAGAGACCTGTAATACTTTTTGAAAAAAAAAGACTTTAAATTAAGTGATAAACAAAAGAAATGCACTATTCATTGTTATATAGGAAAACAATTGAGTAGTGACCTGATGGTTATTACCTACATGGTGTTATAAGAGCCATTTATGTGGAAAAGTACATTCAACCACAGCAAATCCAAATCCCCAAATTATTTTAACTAATGAAAAATAATGGAAGCTTTATTTGTGTGCTCATTTGTTTCAGTGTCGCCTTTGTTTGTCTCCAACTTTGGCGCTTTTTGCCTTCACGGTTAGCGTAGGAAACACCAGCAGCACACACAGAGACATAATGAGCGTATCTTGTGCAGTAATTACTACGACAGAAACTATCAATACACATGAAAGGCCGAGCCTTCCTTCACAACTACAAACAGAAGCGCGCGCGTTCCGTTCAGACCGTTACGAGCGCTCACATGCACGTTGGCACGCATCAGTCCACCTGTGCGTTCGGCTCCTGCAGAGCCTGAGAAAAGATGAAAGAGGCACTTCTGTATATTAAGCATGAAATGGGAAGCTCCTATATGAGGTGTAACGCCAAATGGAAATAAAACAGGCGTGGTTAGTAGTTCAATTACCAAACTAAATGTAGTGATCAGCTGTGAGAGAAATGCGGAGCGTGCTGCCGTTTTGTGAGGCCCTCTAGGTGTACTGTATGTAGTATATGGTGCTGTTATGACTCACAAACCTGCCTGCCCTTTCCACTGTAGGGGAAGTAAATTACATTTTTAATGAAGCTGTGAAATGTACCTAGCATAGAATGTTCTCCACTCAATGTAGGTTGGAGGGAAAGGGGGTTAAAATCTCACATACAGTAAGTAATCCAGTACGTATAAATACTCAATTAAATACTCAATGTTACTACAGGACAATCAGGACTGTTGGTTCAAAATAAACTTGCAGTATAAATTCTGCCTTAAAAAAGCTGTTAAAAGTTATTAGTTGCACAGTTTGAAGTACATTTCTGTTGTAATATTTATTTCAGACATAATTGGTGCCAAACTTTTACTTTCAGTTTAATTATGCCTCTGGTTCTGCTTTACTCCAGTAAACTACATTTTTTTCTGTTTTATCTTCATGTGAATTTTGGTGATTTTTGCACTAAAGTAGTAACTGAATGAAGGAATCACAAGGACAGCACGTTCCCATCCATTTTGTTTTTGTCTCCATTGCATTGCAACATGGAGCACGTTTGCTCTTGTGTGGTAATTCACAAGTGGAAATGATGTCTATTGTGCTGAATGATATTGAATTCTTGCACGTCTCACGTCCAAGCAACTTCATCTTCATCACCTAAAGAAAGGATTGGAAAGAGCTTCCTGAATGCCAAGTAACACAATGTTCATCGATGAAATAATATCTGACTGGAAGTGTGACAGAACATACAGTATTGTAGGAAATGGGTAAAAAATTCATCGCGCTGAACTGACTCTTAAGCCCAACATTTAAAGCAAAACCGGTGACACAAACAAATCTCAATTGTTTAACAAGCTAAACATTTATTTATTTAACTGTAAAAAGTGTAAAAGTGTTTGAATATATCTGTCAATAAATTCATACTGTCTCTACATATCTATAAGTGACAGGAGTGTATATAGTCTGTATGTATAGTTTGTTACTTCACTCTATACTTTTTATTCTTCTATATCTTTTATTCTATTTTTATTTGGTCTGTACTATACTTATAACTCATTTTGTTTTCTGTACTTTTTGAGCTGTTGTGTTTGACAATGTCTGTCAGATCAATAAAGTTTTATTTCATCTTATCCTAAGCACAGTAGTTACAACAAATTCAGTGCTGCTGTACACACTGAACGTACAACAACAGAGACAGTTTCCCAATTAATGTTACTCAGCAGGACCTCCATTTTAAGAACCAATTACTACTGGCAAAAACCTGAGGACGATCCCACTGGACCTCTTCTCTTCCAGTGAATACACACCTCTTCTCACAAACTATGCGCATGAAACCATAAGCAGGTACCGGCCGACGGCTCTATGTATCACGATTCACTGCACTCAATCAATCGAGCTGTTTGCCTCTGAAGAAAGGGGGGGTGGAATCTAGTCCTTTTGGATTTCCTTGGAGGGCTTGGGAACACTTGGTAATTTGGAATGGAGGTATCACTGACAAACCTGCTGGAATAGAATCAAACTCCGACTCCAGCCTCATTCATAGGGAGTGATGAATCTGAAATGAGCTGAGAACAAGGCTCAAACGGAGCCGTCTCTGGGAAAACTGTGCAGCTGCAGGGGATGGGGTGGGGTTGGCTGCAACACTGGAGGAAGTGAAGACGTGGTGCATTTTCTGTCTGTGTTCTTGGAAATATCATTCTTGTGCAGAGTGGAATTCCTGATCAGGATGCACACACGCTATTAAGCATTCTGCTACCACTGTCTTACATAATGATAATGATCATCCTCTTAAGGTCAACTTACCATACAAAGATAATAAAAAAAAGGATAATCAAAGGAAGACATTCACAACACAGCAGAGGGAAGGGGGGAAAAAGGAAGGGATGAATGAATCAATGAATGTGGAAGTGAGAGAGAGAGAGAGAGAGAGAGAGAGAGAGACGGGAAAAGATGTGTGGTCCATCAGTGGGTTACTGTGTGGGGAAGGTAATCCAAGGGAGGCAGCAGTGCATCATTATTCAAGGTGAGAGGCAGGTAGAGAGACGCTGAGAGGTAAACCAGATGATGGAGGAGCCAATGATTCCC
>OMNV01012939.1:0-25370 GCA_900303265.1 Brotula barbata
GAGTCACTTAAACACACAGAAACTCTAATAAGAGAAACGGGGGAACTGTAAACACACTGACAGGTGGAGCTTTGGATTTCTTCAAAATAAATGTAACGCACTCTTACATTTGTCAGCCTTTTCTCTCTATAACGTTTGAATTGCTCGAGCATATACACAAATGATCGTGCCGTAAAGAGCTTCTCCAGCTGCCGTGAGCTTTCCAGCTGTCTAACTCTGACATGGAGACTAATGCCGGATCGCTGAGCTGTTGCCAGTGGTGACGGCGGTTTGTGGCATGATGTGAATCGAGGAATCTGTTTATGCAGTGGAAATGTAAAGGAGCTTTCATGCAGAGGCTGACGCAGCGGCTGTAACTGAGCTCTCTTCCATTCCGCACAAAATCACCATTTAAGTGATTACACAGGTGTCGTGCAGTTGGCAGAGTTTCGCTCCTCTCTCTCCTTTCTAGCCCGTTGGTTTTGTGGAAGCTGCTTCATCTATGGAAAATGTTTCAAACTATGGAACGTCTCATCTTATATTTCAGCATCAGAGTGTAAGCCATGTAGTGGGTCCTGCAGCGGGCCATCCAGTGCCCAGATCAGTGGCCAACCTTATTCTCCCAGTGTGGCTGGGACCGAATCCTCCTCCTCCTCTCTCTCGCCTACCTCTGTGGCTGAAGATGTCTTTTTTGGTTACAGTAATGATGAACAGGTAAACCTCTTTTTTCTTCTCCTCTCTTTGGTCCTTGTTGGTTTTTTTTTATTGTAATAAATAATTCTTTTATTTAATTTTTTGCACATTTTTTATTGTGCATTTGACATAATATCAATCAAACGGTTTATTATCTGTGTTTCCTTCGTAAGATCAGATTTATTTATTTCTTTATCGATCTTTTTTCTAGTTTTTTGCCTTCATTTCACCTCTTTTCTAATTTTCCAAACTTCTGTTCGTCGTTACAGGATACGTGTTCAGTAGTCAGTGATTACGACTATCCTGGTGTGGAGGTTACTAGCAGTGCTGAGGACCTACTGGGCCTCAACTCCTCACTTAAAGACTCTGAGTACTTCAAAGACCTGGAGGAGGGAGTACTCGCTCCACAGTCAACTACAGCTGCAGACGCCACAGTCACAGACAACAAAACTATAACTGTTGGTCTGCAGGTGTCCCTGGACTCAGACAGTCCTGTCATCAGCCAACCTGTACAGACTTCACTCACCACACACATCCCGAAGACCAGCGCATTACAAACATCTGGAGAAGATCCCCATCAAAGCTTTGTGGTCACACCGCTCAGTCCTACTTTAATACCAGCCTACATCATTGACAGGAGTAGCTCTGCAGGCCCTGCAGTGGGGCTTAGTTTGACGATTAACTTGAATGGACTATTAGGATCCATGGAATCAGAAAAAGTCGCTGGATCAGATGCACCAGAGGAGATGATGGGACTGGAAGCAAATTCTGATGGAGAGACAGACATCGAAAGCTTTCCTATTCTGGTCAGATCCATGTCAACATCTCGACGGCACAGCTTGGGGTTGCCTTTGTCTCCCATTAATCTGGGGAGGAGGTAGGATCATTGGGTGGATGGATGAAAGGATGGATGGAAGAATGGATGGAAGGATGGATGGATGATGGATGGATGATGGATGGATGGATGTCATATGAAATGCTTTTTTATTCACAGCCATGAGCACTTCCCTCTATTATTGTACAACTGAGCAGTGTGTTCGAGAAGTTTGATTTGTGGCAATTATTGCAGTTAAGGCTACTTTGGCCTGAGAACATGAGCCGTGCGCCAAAATGCGTCATGAAAACGGGAAAAGAAAAGAAAAATGAACACAAGACAGCGTCCCTTGCTTTCATAACAGGTGTTGTGTTCCTTTATTGGTGGCTTACTGATCCATTTTATTGCCTGCTTAACTACATGCTGTGTATCTCATGCTGATGTACCAGACTGAGTCTGGATACCATAGACCTGGACAGTGACGGGGAGGGTGAGGATGCAGAGGAGAGGCAGAATAGTCTTTTCCAGGCCACCCATCAGGAGACCTACAGCGACCCAGCATGCTCCGAGCCTAGCCAAGGAGACGAGCCCAGCGGTTCCAGGCACAGCGTCTCCCGTCTGGTAGCCAAGTACACAAACATGGTAATAAGGCAATGGCAACATTCCAAACCGAAGAGAGCGAGGCTGTTGGTTAATATTAACGTCGAACACTAAATACATTTCATCCTGCAAAAATCGTTTTGAGTTACTAATGTAATGTTTAGTGGTTAATGAATAGTTAATGGCTGCATTATAATTTGGTAATAATCTAATAAGAATGAGTACATTTGGTTTGGCAGGTTGTGACAGATCACTTATCACGGATTGAGAAGTGTATGACATTAATCTTCAGACCGAGCTATCTGAAGGAATTCAGCTGCTACCACAGTAGTTTTTCTTAACGTATTAATGAATATTTATACAACATTAATGAAGCATTTTTTATTACAAAGTCATGTTAAATTCATTAAAATTACCAAAAAATTGCACTATAAGTAAAGCACGAATTATATATAAAATCTATTCATATTTCCATGTTTTTTTTCCCATCCCTGGATATATTATACATAAGACAGTCATTCTACATGTCGTATGCTCTGATTTCAGGATGCGGTCCCTAACAGACAGCTGTACTCCCGCTCTGATATCCTGGCCACAGATGAGTCTTCTCAGGTTGCACACGTCTCCCGTGTGGTAGAGACTTCCAAAAAGGCCGCCAAAGCCACAGCAGGTGAGGTTGGGGAGTGAGTGTTTGGATTTTATACACACTGACAGGCACATTTTATTACCTGGCCACGCTCATACTCTGTGTTTGGATTGGTGTGTATGTTAGTTTGTGTGTTTCAGACTGTCTTCCCCTCTCTCTTCTGTTGCAGAGGAGCTGGACCCTGAGGAAAACCTCCATTCCACTGAAGGACACAGCCACATGTACGCCTACACACTCATCCATCTGTCTCGTAGTGCTTAGTGTCTATCTATTATCTACTTTCCTTTCAGTTATTCCAGATGATGCTTCAGTCTGACTTCCAGCTGAGTTTTAATGGTGCTTGAAAGGAAAGATATACCGATGTGATTATTTGTGTCCTGTAAGTTGTACCTACTACGTTGAATACTTCAGTACAGTAGTAGTGCGCATACTGTTCTGAGGTTATAAATCGTTAGAGTCTGGTACAGCTATCTCATTCCTCCAAAACAGAGGGGCTTTCCCCATTCCCTCCTGACATTTCTGCTCCATGTCATATGTCTGCAACCTCCTCCTCCCACAGTCCTTTCCTCACTCCTTAGATGGCCCCTAAGTGTGTGTGTCTGTGTGTCCGTGCGTGTGTGCGTGCATCTGGGAAATGTGTGTACGCGGCAGACAAGGGAGGATTCCTCCCTAAATCACAGTTTGACACTTAGCTCCCAGTAGTCTAGCCCTCTCCTCCTCTCCTCTCCTCTCCTCTCCTCTCCTCCCCTCTCCTCGTCTCCTCTCCTTCAACTCTCCTCTCAGCCTCAGTGTCTTGTTTGTCTTAGGCTGATGGTACAGAAAGTTCTGCAGGAGCTTAAGCTGTACCATGGGTAAGTAAACAGGAGGAGGAGGTGTGCCTGCTCTCATTCAAGCACAAACCCAGTCTTCTGAGCTACAGCAGGGCAGGGAGGGCTCTAACCACAGTGTGTGTGTGTGTGTGTGTGTGTGTGTGTGCGTTTGTTTGTTTGCATGAGCATTAGTATCTGTCAGTCGCACTGCATTGGCACAGCATGGCAATGCATCTTCAAAGGGTACAGCAGAAGAATTCATTTCACCAAATATATCATCAGCTGACACTGGGATCACCAGAGAATAAAACACAGATGAGTTCACTGCTGGCTGAACCATCTTTCACTGTCATTTTGTTTTTATTTTTCTCAACACAATTTTCTTCTGCAGTGGTAAAAGTCATTAATTCAAATGTTGTTTTAAGGACTGCATGACCTTAGATTTACAGTCCACAGTTCAAAGTGACAGTTCACACTGATGTGATCTAAATGTCCTCCACAGAGCAAAACAAAGGAACAACAAATCTGATGCCAAAGTTTCAGGAAATGTCACTTGGTACGAGTTCCTCTCCTTTGAGTAAGTACTGTCCTCCCCCAAGGTTCCACATTTGAGAGTAACAGAAATCTGTACAGCTATTAATGTAACTTAAAGGAGACATCTATAAACGTATATCTTTCCATAATTAGCTGCTGCGTAGTTTGCTACTTTTGTCTAATTATCAACGGAAGAAGTTCAATTTTAGAAATTAATTCATATTCTATTTATGGTCAACATGCTGCTGGATGTTCCTCTTGTGGAAAGATGCCAATTCATTTTCTCATCCCATAATGCACTGGGTTAGTCTCCAGATCTGTCACTGATATAGTGATGTATTGGTTAATGCAGTTAGAGATGAGTCTGATAATTAAGGAAGTCGGCGAGTTTGGGGGAAGTGATGTAATTCCATGGGGGTTTTTACACTTTGGTTGCCTTCGTTTGAGCTCACTCATTGTAAGTACTTGCTGACTGCTCTCCCAATCTACTTTCCCGAAGCTGTTTTGCCTCAGACGAAGATGTCATATCAGAATTGCAGTGTTTTAGACAGGACAAATTAAAGAATGAAAGAAATAATAACATTGCATTCAATCATTTTTATAGTGTAATATAGTAACAGTTTGTGTTGAACATTGTTAATGTTGACCGGCCTGTGTTTACTCAATGTGTACGGTAGCATTGCTGGATCATGTGATTTGCACGTCAAAACATAAAAAAATAGACACCATACAGTAGGATCACCTTAAGGAAAAGAGACAATAATTATAGATAAAAACATGAAAACAAAATATTACTGACTGACTACAGCATTGAGAGGCTCTAAAAGGGAAGTTTAAAACTGTGAATCAAACTAGTCAGAGTAAATATGATTTAGAGACAAAAGAAGAGGATGAGATGATTCATTTATGCCATATTTTCTTATTAAAAACAGTTTATCTGACAATATATCCAGTATTTTGACCACACCTTGCCTCTCCTATCAGGAATGAGGAGGAGGAAGATCGTGTAGAGAAGGTGGAGAAAGGCACTAAGGTGAAGCGAACTCTCAGCTCTCTGAGGAACAGAATGGCTGGCTCCTTCAATAAAGATAAGGTAAATCTGTCACAAAGACTTCCGATGTATTTTATCACTGACTATGCAGAGAAATGTACAATCATGCACGCTGCAAAATGTTTCCTCAAATCTTGAATATAGGAAAGTGTCAGTAGTGCTCTGTTGTGTCTCCTGGCGTCATGAGGACAAATCCTCTACGTGTAAATAGTTCTCCGCAGTGCATGTTGCTGCACACTACACACACTAATCTCCTTACACAAACCATATTACTTAGTCTGTCTATGACACAGTTATGTGATGTCATACTCAGCCATGCTGCTGCACTGTGTGTGTGCAAGTGCAAAAATCCGTGTTCTTGCTGTTTATTCTTTTACAGGGTAAGAACCGAGAAAAAGATCAGCAGAAGGAGAAGGGGAAAGAGAAAGAGAGAGAGGCCAAAGAGAAAGATAAAGTGTGTGGGCATCAGTTGGTACCAGGAGCGTTCTCCAGCTGTGCCACCTGCTCTCTGTGTGGCAAGACGCTGCACAAAAAGCATGGCCTGCAGTGCATGAGTGAGTAACACCACTGGCACAGGTGCACACTCCACCCACGCTTGTTTTCCTGCTGACACATATACAAAGATGCTCTGCTCACACACAAGTTCACTTCTATTTATGCACGCATGTTCACTCAAATTCACATCTGTAACACTCGAGTGCCTAAAGAGCGAGCACACACACCCACCCAATCACGTTCCTCACTTGTCGTTCAAAATTTAAATCATGTGCCCGACACTTTCTGTTCTGATGGTCTTTGAATGTATCGGTGCCATTTTTAGATTGCAACATAAAAAGATTGCACCAGATCACAGATTGCAACAGAAGAATACAATGCATGCAAAAGCAGTGTTTCACTTCCTCTTCACAACTATATCATAATCCTTTATATACGATCTAACATCCAGAAAGTGGGTGGTGCTTTGGTCAAAGGCAGATGGAGCTTCATGCATCCATTCATGAGGCAGACAGGACATTTCAGTACCATATGGATCCTCTTTCTGTCACTGTTACACCACTTCTATGTAGGTTGTAGGTCAGATGATAAGTCTGCAACACGTGGTGAACAGCACAGAAACAGCTTATTTGGAACAGTGATTATTAATACAGGGCCCGTTGTGAGGCTAATGCCAAGGAAATTGATCAAATGAGTTCATGTTGTTTATGATAATCTCACTGAACCAGGAGTATCTAGGGGACACAGGTTTTCATTACACCTCTTTCATCAAATGAGTCCATTAAACATATACATATTGACGTTCTTGCAGCAGGGGGAAACTGGAGTGTATAAACAGGAGAACTAGTGTCTGTTACGGGAAGATCGAGTTTCATTGTCCATTTTTAGATCACCAAAGTTTCCAAGGGAGAACAAAGAAACAGACCTGTTCTCTGTATTACTGGCATTTCAACGCGCTGAGCGGGCCTTTTTTCAGCAGAGCAAATGGAAGAACACATAGATGCCTCTATGCTGCCTCTTTGGCTGTGTTTACACTGCCAAATTCATGCAACCCAACTCTGATTTATTGCTCACATGTGGCATGAATCAGATCTTCATCAAAATGACAGTCTGACCAAGAAAATAGCAGATGGTTCATATGTTGAAATGAATCTGATATGATTCTGATTCGTCCCAGTGTGACACTCATGCAAGCACACAAATCAGATATTTCATCTTATTGCCATTGAAAGATGCTGGTACATACGGACCGCCACTCTTTGCGTTCATTGTTGCCTGCATGTGCCCACTGCTCATAGTCAAACTTCCTGATAACGTGATCTCACCAGTCTTGACTCCTGGCCTGCAGTCACATGTCCCTCTGAATGATGGTAACAGCTGATCATAAACACGCAAACACCAGGCTGCTACTATGGCTCTCCTCTTTCTCATCTCTTCAACTTATGTATTTATTGTTGAATTTTACACATTCTACTGAAAGAAATATCTTGTTTTTGTCAGCCCTCCAGACCGATCGTTTAATTCGTCCTTGAACATAATTTGTAACTTCTGCAAATGTAAGCGCTGTCTCATGTGAACAGAAGTCGTTTCTGGTGCACAAGCGTAAAAAAAAAACACTTGACTCGGGAGTCGCTTTTTAAAGTAGTTCTTAACAGGTGGTTGGAAAAATCTGATGAAGGCAGAAAATGAGGACTAGGCATCAAGACCAGTAGGGGACTTTAATGTGTTACACTTTGAGGCCCAGTACTTGTGTGGAAGGCAAAAGTCATAATATGTCCACAGCCGTTATACATCGTGCAGTCTGGCACAGGGCTTATTGATGTATGATTGTTTTTATGAGAGTACTTATAAACAAATGTGCTCTGGCATATTTCACAGGCACAGGGAACCACCCATCCTGCTTACTCTGCTACCTGTTAATACTTACCAGTAACCAATGAGACATTTGCCTCTCATCTATAGATACACGACAATTCCCTATTCATCAAAGTGATTTATTAGCGCTTAATATCGACGCTTGTGTTGTGGGTGTAAAAAAAAAACATGTGAGTGTCCCTTTAACGTGAACCAAGCCCAGGGGGACAGAGGCGAGAATCAGCCTGTGGAATGCGCCGTTCGTTCTCAGTGGCGAACAGCATACACACTGGGATACTCGTATTGATCTTAATGGAAGCTCTGATTTATGAACTTAAGGGAAACACTGAATTTACATTTACACACATCTGATTCAGGCAGGTCTTGCTGGGACGGTAAGAAGCGGCTTGAGTAGCGTCTCTCTCCAGAGGATCAGGTGGATCTCTCCCGTTGTTCCGTTCAATGGACTTTTCAGACATCCTAGCCGCTAGCTAGGTAGCTAATGCTACCGATAAACACCCCGCTGCTCGGCACTTGGTGGTGTTTTATGGTGTTTGACTCAGCGTCATATAAAGTGGAAAGCATTTGTTCGATTTTTTTTTAGATTTTCTTCATCAACACCTGCCGCTGTTGATTTCGGGTTTCAGGTTTTGACGCAAAGCTAGCCAAATACTACCAAGTTAGCGTGCTAGCCAGCGCACTACTACATCTACTGAACAAAACAAGGTTAGGTGGCTAACTAGCAGGCTTAAATTATCTCATCACTTCAGTTATACTTTGTGTAAATTGAGTCAACCGACATATATCAACGCTATTTAAGAAGTGTGACTCAGTGTAACTGTACGCTGAGTAATTTCATTTCTTGAAGCTCAACAGGTGTTGGCAGATAGCCGCTATGCTTGCTAACACTGTTATTATTTGACACAAGTAAGTTATTAACCAATTCACTGGCATGTTGAGCTAAGTTTTGGCCCATAATGCGAAAGAAAGGTCAGTCTCTTATAAGCACCGTTATTCTGACTTTGTTTTACTGCAAGATATGCGTTTTAACGATAGCCAATCCGTGTTCTTGTGTAATGTCCAGTGAGATTCCAATTTGCCAACGATAACAATCTGCTGCGCTCCTCTAATGTTAACGATCAACATTCTGAAATCCGAGTGTTAAATAATGTTGTTGCTGTTTGTAATTTTTTTTATCACTTTCTTGTCATTCCTGAGCCGGGCAGGTGTTCTAAAAGCATCAGACAGCCGGAATGAGCCTAGCTGTGAGGTGACCACCAGGTTGTGTTCACAGGTCTCTGATTGGCTCCATGCTGCTATTTGCAGTTGGCAGGTCTTGCAGAGTCTTCTCCAATCAGTTTGGCTCTCAGTACACACTCCCCTAAACAATATTCTGAGTATCTTTAATTTTTGTACCTGCACACGTTCCTGTTTTTATTATGTTGGTGGAAGGTATCTAGGACAGACAGTCTGTTCATTGAAGTAACCTATTAGCACAGGATAGTAAGGTAATGTCTCTTAAAGAAGATGTGATTTTTGATGTGATTGTACTACATGTGGTCCTACATGTGTTTCCTCCCCATCCACTGCTAAAAATGTGAGAATTGGTTGATGCGTTGTGAGCTCGGCATAGGAAGACATGCATCCATTGACAGTGAGGCATGTGTTTTATCATTTCATAGTTTTGTTGTGTTTTGGAGGCCAATGTGGTGCTGCAGTCGTGAATAGCCATGAGCATCCATTTTCCAGTTTGCCTCTCTTGTATAATCCCAAACATTTGGGTAATTCTGGAGCATTTGAGGTTATGGTGATTAAGTTGAAATGACTGCAGTTGGTGTGCATAATATTGTTACAGTGCCCTATCCTTATCTGTAAGGGTAAAATCTTTTCAGTCAGCCCTTGCATCTGGGCTTCACTGGTGATCGTGGCCTTCCTTTTCGGAAAATTTGACCAGCGGCGATGTTTCACGTCAGTGAGTAAACAGCTCTTTGAACGTCAAGTCCTCCTGTTTCACTGGATGATGTCATGGTTTTGGCTGCCCTTCAGAGTTTACACTGTTGGTGTTTTTTTTCCCATATTGTGTCAGTGAGTTAAGCGTACATGGGTACATGCATGTGCATACAGGACCTTGTGGTGTAATGATTTGTATACATATGAGCAGGCAGTACTTACTGAACAGTTGCGACCTCTGTATCACAAGTGTGGTTTCTTCAAGCATTGGCAGCAGTTGTTGTTTCTGTTTACTGCACTGCATGTGTGAGGGAACAGGCCATGTTTTGACTTGTTTTACGCTAAATAATGTGTTTTGACAACACTGGTAATATGAGCCTTCCCATTTTTTACTTTCAAGCTATTTACAGCTAAGAATAGCAACACTACACTATTGCTAACACAAGTGATTTTGGATCACTGCCTATTATTTTGTAAAGCAAATATATGACTAATTTCCTAATTTCTAGGTTTAGCAGTTGGTCTCCGTCCATTTTACTGTGGTATGAAAATTAACTTGGAAGGACTTGATACACATCACGGAATTCTTCAGTTATTTTATTTCTGTCACAGTTATAAATTTATACTAATGTAAGAGGAGCGTTTTGAAGACTGGCCTTGCTTGTGTGTTTGAGTGCCCCTCAACATCAGAGCTTTTATTATATTAGCAAAATGAATAGATTCACACTACTTTCATAAGGTTTTAGTACTATTACAAAAATTATAAATTGTGTACATAGTAGTATTAGATTGTAGTTATATGTTTCATTAGCTAACAAATATAATATTTTTAAGATGCCCACTGTTATTCCTCCGATTTTTTTAACATGAGTTTTCTAATCCGCTAGTGTAAAGTACAGTGCATCAAATTATGCTTGAATTTGGAGGTGGCTGTTGAATTTATGTAGAAATTGGTTATCTGGGAGTGTTGTTCCATAGAAAGACCCACCCTTCCTATCAACAGCTCTGCTTACTCTAGTCCCTCCCTGAAAGATAACACAGCAGCACATTTTTTCTTTTGAGCATTATTGACATTGAGCGGTGATTTTCTTTACTTTTAGTTTTACCTTAATATTACCTTGTTTAACACTGATAGTAATGTAAATGCAGTCTTATTTTCATCTTGTTCTGATTTAGGATAGGTTAAAATGTGTATAGACCTGGATGATTGCGGCCATGTCGACAGCCGCTCTTAAATTAAGCTAAATTTTTCCCCACCTAGTGCATGCCAGAGAAAACAACACAACTGCTGTTCACTGGGGTGAATGAGGCATTTGCCTTTAGAGTTGTATAGATGAGTGGTATAGATAATGGATGGATGAATGAGTAGTCAGTCAGTGATGTATACACACACTGCACACCACAAGTGTGTTCTTGTGTGATTAGGGAGTTGCCAGTCAGCAGATGTTGGGTGGTTTGGGCGAGGGCTGAGCGTCCCATGGATCGGCTGCAAACCACAGTGTAAGTGACATCACCAAGTGACTGCAAAGCTGTCACATTTGTATCACCTTTTTTTTCATTACACAGCGGTTAAACTATTGCAAAAGAACACAGCGGTGGTCTGGAGCCACAGTGAGTCAGCGTTGATAAAAGCTCCTACTGTCAGTGAACGGCAAACATGGTGTCCTTGCTTAGGCTCAGTTAGGATTAAACAAGAAGTGAATGTTATTTAAAGTATGATCATCAGTGTCACAGAGGTAACTTACTTCAGGTGTCTTCAGTGTTTAATCCATGTAACTAGGTTACAGTGATAAACAATACTGTAGCTTTTCACTCCATCTAGATGGTTTACCTCTCAGGTCTTATCATTTCCTGTCTTTGCAGTGCTTTTACCCCTCAGCGTACTTGGATTTTGTTGGAGATGGTTATATGACGAACTGGCTTGGTAGAGCTAATTGGACATTGAAAGCCTGTTGTGCTTTGTGTCTGAATGAGCCTGGCTGACAGAGCGAGTGGAATTTCACACATTAGTTGGAGCGCAGTGGAAAATAACCTCTGGATCCTGCTACTTGACTGCTGATGAGTTTGCTGGCTTCATTACTGCTTCAATACCAGTATCATCCTCTAAGCCTGGAAAAAACAATCTATTGTCTACGTGTTGAAAAGAGATGTGCATCGCTGAGTGAAATGAACAGAACCCAAATAGGACTGAGCAAAAGAAACATGTTGGACTGCCTTTTTTGTTTCATCAGTAGTTATCATTTTTGGAAAGTTATGCATTACTCAGTATTGATATTGGGATCAGAAATGGAATAATACACACGTAAAAAATCATCAAATGTGGCTTGGATTGGTCGAGAATGCAGTGTAGAAGTTCACTGTAATCTTGTCTGGCTATCCCTGGCAGGTTAGATATTTCAAAGGGCAGTTTTTTTTTCTTCCTTAAGCTCAACCATTCTTTGTTTATTTATTAACATAGAGAGGCAGAGAAGGGGAGGCTATTTACATTGTGAATGAAGTACAAATAATGTAGAAAATGAGGCTACCTAATGGTCTTCTGATTTCACCCACGCATATAAATATAATCATCCATCTCTAGCTCATGCTTTTACCATACAGGGAGCACTGCTTTTGTGCACCTCCATTGTCCACTTGTTGAACTAAAACACAAAGCATATTGAAGCAGAGAAGGGAAATAAGCAATAGGAAGCTTTTCCAGTTCACCACATAGCAGTTTGTGGAAGCTGCTAGCATGGGTTTACATTGTGTTTGTATGCAACACAGAGAATCACACAATGCTGCCTACACCCATATGATAGGTTTAATGTACAGGGAGCAGTGTTGTGGAAATTAGCGGAATTCTATGTGTCCCTGTCTATGCATGTGTGTGTTTTGCATTAAAGCCCATGTGTTTGTGTTTCCATTTTACTTGGTTGTGTCTGCCTGCGATCAGACTTTGCATAGTGGTAACTTTACTTTATTTGTTTGACCAGCCAAGCCCCTGAGGAAGGGCTTCTGTTACCTGCCTCATAAAGTATGTACTGTGTATTGTGTACTGTAGGTTGTCTGCAGGGCTCAGTATGTGTTTTGTATCCAAACAGACTGTTGATGAGATAACTTATTTACCTGCTGTGTTTATCCAAAACAACTCCAATTGGTATCTCTGTTAATCAGCCTAAATGTCATTCAATCCAAACGTGACGACAGCGGCAGTTTTGTTTTCCATACTCAAAGGCTCGGAGAGGATTTTCTCACCTTCCTCGCTGTATCATGTAGGTGTAAAGCAACTCTTGTTACACCAGTAAAGCAGAGTTACACGAAGAGCATGTACACCTCTGGAGAGAGTTAATTGAAATTGAGGTTGTGGATGGTGGGAGGATGTTTGTACAACTTAAAATATACAGCTTGCCACACTACACTGAGTTCCTGTCCTGCTGTTTTTCAGACTGTGCTGTGAACGTTCATAAGAGCTGCAGGACTCTGCTGGGGGAATGTACCAGCAGCAAAAATAAGGTAAACAATACAGGGCTGCGTAGAAATTGGTAGCATAGCCCAGGTACTTAACTTCCACTGCGTTCCATTGTTATGAGTATGTAATCATGTTGGTTTTAGTGGTAGGGCTACTCATGTATATAACAATTGTATATTGAAAACCTTGCATTTTTGTTTAGCTAATCTCCAGTCTTCTGTATGAATATTCATGACAAATGATTTAAAAAACATTTTTTAAAACATGTTTAAGGTAGACTGATTCTTCTCTGAGGTGTTGCGGTGGTCCTTCCATAGACACCTACAGTATGTCACAGTAATTAGGATAGATTTATGTTGTCAGATGTCTGTAAGAATTGTTTTACATATCACAAGCATAGACTGTGAGGTGGAGAGACAATACACATTACATTAAAGACAGGGGAAATTCAACTAATGCCATTTCGAACCGTTCAGTGTTTGACATTGCAGTAGTTTGAATTTATTTGACAGGGCTCCATCCGTCATTGCCCCAACTGTAAACACATTTACAGAGGGGCAAAGTTTTGGCACCACCGAGGCTCCTTAATTCATTTTGTACCCAAAGTGATTATGCATTCTGGCCTTCACGGAGTTGAGAGTTGGGGAGGAGTGGTGTTGACTGGAAATCACTTGGTGGCCACATTACAAAATTAATTGTCAACAAACATTTCTCTGATAGAAACAAAGGAGAAAATTCAAGCAGACCAATTGCAGTTCCCTTGGACTAATTCTCATATACACTAGCATCAGTCACAGTCAGGCTCTCTAATTATAGCTTCAAAGCCTTTCTATGTTGTTTGACAACTGCAACACATTGACTCAAAAGCAGAAATCCACCTTTGGCAGGGCTATAAGAATTTACTTAGCTCTGGGCATTTCTGACAAATGATTTGAGGATTTCCTGTCTGGTCCATTCATTAATGTGTCAAAAATAGGTATTGCTTCATAAGCAAAGTCTTATATGAGTACCCTTGTGCTGTAAGATAAGATAGAACAGTCACTACTCATAGTTTTTCAACGTAACTGATAAAAGACATGAGAGAGTGACAAATGCTGCATCTATTTATTTTCATATTTTTGTTTTCTCCTTGCAGAGAGAGTCATTACCAAGAACAGCCACATCAGGATCTCCTAACCTTGGTAAGCACACTTGTGGATATACACCTAAAGAACCTCACTGACCACACTCAGTCATTGTGTGAAGGGCAATGGAAGCAGTGGAGCATGGATTGATGGGTGGGAAGGTGGCTTCAGTCCCTTTGTGTCAAATTAAAGAGATCTGGTTGCTTCTCTTGTGGTTTAGGGGATTAAAGAGATTAACTTTGATAATATCTGTGCACAAAAACTTCCCACTTTTTCAAGTGGCTTATTTTTTTGTGTTGGTGTTGTCTGTTTACGGATTATGGCATATGTATTGTTTTTAAGTTATATATTTGTGTGTTTATCAGCATTATCAATCCATAAAAGGAAACAAAAGGATGAAAACAACACACATTTCTGATTTTCAAGCCATATTTTCAATTTTTATGTGAGATTCCCCCCTAACATATTTTCTGTTTTATAAATGATTAGGTAAAGGTCAAGTTGTTCAATTAATTAGTCTGGAATATCAAAATATATTCATGTTGTGCTCTTTTTCTATATAATGAAGGGATCTGTCTTAGAAAACTTCTTTGGTGTTAATTGAAGCATTCAACAGGTGTCATTTAATAGCAAATTGTACGTGACTCAAACCACAGGAGACAGTGGTGCCTGTAGCAGCAGCTTATCTTAATCTCCTGTAGTGGTTGTTATTCTTTTCTGAACAGCTGGAGTCTAGTATCACACATCTGATTTCTTCATTAGCAGCTCTTGTGGGTGTCGTCACAGAAAGGAGCAGAGAGGATTAAGGAAATGAGGATGCACAGAGTTAGTTGTTTCTAGAAGCTTCAGTGAGACACATAAGGATCTGGGTGGGGCGTATCCTTCTGTATAAATTCAGGTTTTACATTAATCTTCGCTTCTTTTGGTTTTCAGCACTGAAAACGCGCAATTTACCATTGTTAACTTACTATTGTTACTTTACATACAATTAACTACTGCGTCTTCTATTGAATAACGCGTCGCGGTTTAGATTATTCCACGCCAACATCTACCGCTCTTTCTTTGACACATTTAAGATGGAACTTGGATTTACCAAGGGCACAAGGCGAACCACTGAGGCTTCCAGAGCTCACTCCAGGATTATTAAACCATCTTTCTCTTCCCCCCCTTCTTCCTCTTCTTCATCATGGGGTCTGTCTCGACGTGTCGGGGTGAGAGTGTTGCTGCATCGCGACACTATCACCTGCCACTTTGTAAGATCCCTGCCTCAATCTGGGCTCAAAAAATACTGGGGAAGACTTGAGTCAAGCAAGCGGACGCTCAATGCTGCATCATCTTCGTCCTCTCTTCATTGGTCATCTTCTCGTTTCTCGCTTTCCTCCCCTCCTTTCCCCACATGTTCCTCCTCCTTCCCCTTGCATTTATTCAGTTCATCTGTGTCTCGTCTTCCTTCCCTAGCACTGAAAGAACGGGACAGAGAGCGGCAGCAACACAGCTCAGGCTCACTGCAGGCCTTGGATGGCCCCTCAGGTTGTACCATCTCCCCAGGCATGACCGTCAGCCCTCAGGGATCTATTTCTCAGCCGTCTGCCGCCCATACCAGTGGCTCCACTGCAGCCTCTGCGACAGCCCCTTGCCTTGGCCAAAGCCTCTGTCACCACAACAGCTCAGGGTCAGTACCTACCTGCAATACAAGTTAGAGTTCAGCAGTCCACTACTAATATAGAAGTGAATGTTAGATGGAGGGTTCTTTAATTTATATCTTTCACATTCTAGCTTTCTTCAAAAAGCTTGCTTCGTGATGCCTGGAATTTGTTTTGCTTTTTTGACAAATATCTGCACATATTTTCTGATACGTTATTGTCTTTTTAAAGATCCCTCCCTGGGGAGATGGACGAGACAGATGGCTTTCGTTTTAAACGCTTCAATGAAGATGCTGTGTCCCTTGCCCCTTCTACCACTGAGTCCATTATTGTTGAAGGTGAGTTAACTGGTCGAGGTGGGGATGGCATCATTTCCTCTCTTAGTGCTTTGAAAATTGTCATGGCCTTGAGATTTGAAATCTGAGCTGTGTTAATTCAAAATGATACAGACTGGAAGATCTCGGGGGCGGGGGGTTATGGTGATACTATGGCACTCTTGTTTTTCTACTTTCTGTAAACATTTTCCTTTGTTGTTTTGATTTTTGTGTGTCTGTAGTGTTGTATTGTTGTTGTTGCCATTTAGTGAAGGTTTACTCAGTTTCACATTTACTTTATGTACTTTTTTGCTAAACTGTGTCTTTTAAGGCTGGCAGTGAGTACTGTTTGTAGCTTGGCTCAGGTTTGTTTGAAGTTGTAAGGCAGTTCAACCCACAAATGTGAGTGAAAAATACAGTAAAAACACATCACAGAATTGCCTGAACTGAAACCTGACCAATCTTACATACCCCTTTCTCCAAAATATGTTAACATAAGGAACATATTTTTAGATCAACAAGTCATATAGTAAATGAAGTACAGCATTCTTGACGTCCCGTGAAAGAATCCAAGCAATACTGGGAAACTATAAGCAGTAATAATTGGAGATCAATAAAATATGTTCTACAGTATTCTGATCACTGAGTATTATCATTGATTATTGAGTACATATGCATATATGTTATAGTTGGGAAAGGTTAGGGAACATCACTGCCTGTATTACAGTCGTGTAATGTGTCATCGAGTGTGATACTGATTATGTTTTTCCTCAGATGCTCACTATGCAGCGGTTCGGGCAGATCTGGATTCAGATGCCCAGGATCTGGAAGCAGAGTCCTGGAGTTTGGCAGTTGACTCTCAGTTTGTTAAAAATCACTCAAAGGAAATGGTGAAGAGACAGGACGTTATATATGGTAAGCTGTGTTCAAAAATGTACTTTATTTCTGTTAGTCATGATGTAGGCTATATGTTTATATTTCCTGTTAGATAGACTTTTAAAGTAGTTTTTTTTAGTTGTTGCAGTTTTTTGGTCCACTTAATGCTTTTCCACCTATCTAATAGACAGGCTGTTTATGTTTTATAGAACAACACATAAATCAACACTTTATATAATAAGTTCTGTCTATACAAACTGAACAGGATTCTTATTTTTTATGTTAAAGTTTGCAGGTAGTAATTGAGAAAATCAATCAAATATAAATATTTAACGATACCTTGATAATTAAAAGGTTAAAATTCAGCTGTTATACTATTCCCAGGATCACTTCAGCTTCCCGGACATAGTGAGACATGAAAATTGGAATAAAAATAACAAGAAAATTGGAGGTTGCATGACAGACAGTACTGATTGTGAGCCAGATGTGGTACGATGGATTTTACTGTATGCGTTTTAGATCGATGTCGATGTAACATTTGTGTTACATGTCGGTTTGCAGAGTTGATGCAGACAGAGATACACCATGTGCGGACGTTGAAGATAATGCTTTGTGTGTACGTTCGAGAGTTGAAAGAGAACCTCCAGATGGACTCAGGCAGGCTGGACTGCCTGTTCCCACGCCTGGAAAACCTTCTGGAGCTCCACACACATTTCCTCTGCCGTCTAAAGGAACGCAGACGAGAGTGCCTGGTCTCGCCCAGTGAGAAGAACTATACCGTCCACAGAGTGGCAGATATACTGATTGCACAGGTAGATGGGTTACCATATCCAACAAGAGCTCACACTCATAAACCACATTACACTAATAATCTTGCTCAAAATTATACACAAATTATACATACACAGCATAAAACATGTGCCAAACTGCCGTATGGGAGCAGTTAGTACAGTAAGCCCTCTGGGCATCAGAGATGACAGTTTGCTTTGTGATCCAGTTCTCAGGTGAAATAGGAGAGAGGATGAAGGAAAGCTACGGGGATTTCTGCAGTCACCACACTGAAGCCGTCGGCTACTACAAAGAACAGCTGCAAAACAACAAAAAGTTTCAGAACATCATACGTGTAAAGCAAATTAATGTGTTTTATGTAGAATCTACAGTCTCTGTGTAGAACACTGTCACCACTTAACCTGCAAACTGATAAATTTCAGAATAAAATTGTTTCCCTTTTTCTCTTCAGAAAACAAACAACCTGTCCATTGTGCGAAGGTTAGGAGTGACAGAATGCATTCTGTTGGTGACGCAGCGCATTACCAAGTACCCGGTACTAGTAGAGCGTATTCTGCACAACACTGAAGGTACAGTATGTATGTATATTTAACAGCAGGGAGGAGATTTCATAATAATAACTGTAAAGTTTGATTGTTTCGTTCTACAGCCTCTGTAGCTTTTTTTTTTGTCTTTAGTCGGCACAGAGGAGCACAAGGAGCTGACTCGGGCACTGAGTCTGATTAAAGACACCATTGTTCAGGTGGACACACTGGTCAATCTTTATGAGAAGACATCGCGACTCCGAGATATTCACAACAAGATGGAGCAGAAGTCTTTAGGAAAAATAAAGGATGGACGAGTGTTCCGCAGGGAAGATTTGGTGCAAGGGAGGAGACGACTGCTGCATGAGGGCACAGTCAACTGGAAAGCTGCCTCTGGCAGACTCAAAGGTACAAGAGACATATAAAACAAGATATGTCACTGCTGCACTATCTACTAATGTATCTATCTATCTGCTTAACTAATTGGGAAGAAATTAATACTGTTAAGCTGACATAAGAATAAATGATATCAAACATAGATGTGTTTGTTATGATCTGTTTTTTTCCATTCCAAGTCTAGAGTTATTTCTGTTTTCCAGACATTCTTGCAGTGCTGCTGTCAGATGTGTTACTCCTGCTGCAGGAGAAGGATCAACGATATGTATTTGCGACAGTGGTGAGTGTCTTTTCTTTCGGTGCTTGTCAGTATAAATATGTAGTAAAAAATGTTTTGATGAGATGCAATATTTTGTATGTAAGATGTGACTCTTTCTTTTCTACCCAGTATTTATGTACAAACATCATTCAGCAGCTTTTACTTTTCTTATCAGTAACCTATCTCATTGCATATCAATAATTGTCTCATTTTCCCTGTTCCTCTTCATCTTCCCCCTCTCAGGATAACAAGCCGTCAGTCATCTCTCTCCAGAAGCTGATTGTCAGGGAAGTTGCCCATGAGGAGAAAGCCATGTTTCTCATTTGTGCCTCCTCCAACGAGCCAGAGATGTACGAAATCCACACCACCTCCAAGGAAGACAGAAACACTTGGATGACACAAATACGTCAAGCTGTTGAAAGGTATTTACATAGATAGAGATGATTTCTGTACAGAGTGACACACAAACTCTTTTGTATATCACTCTACCAAATCAACCTCCATTTATCACAACAGCAGCCTAAAATGTCCTAAAGCTAGGAAAAATGGAAGGTTATGGTCAGTTTCACTATTTCACCGTGCAACATTTTTTTATCATTTTCTGGTTGATTATGTCATGGAGTAATAATCATTTGGGCCAAAAACACTCTCACAAGCATTATATTGAGAAATATTCAAATGTGAAGATAAAGTGTGTGAAACTAATCCCCCCTGTGTGACCTCTACTCCCTATCCCTCCCTGTCTTAGTTGTCCACATACAGAAGAGAGACTGTTCAGTGAGGAAGAAGAGGCTCGTACTTCAAGGTTTAAAGACTTTCAAGGTAACTACACACCAAGGAAATTACTGACTGGCTTAAAGGTATACATGGAGAAATTAGTCAATAGTCGACCACCAGGGGGTGCCCCTGTCTCGTTGTACCATTAAAGTAGTTGGACGCTTTGAATTTATATTTTCCTCAACATCTCATTGTATGTGATCTTTAGGGCCAGTGAACATTAATTGTAGCCAAAGCTTTTAAAAACACTTAGACATCTTTGGGTGAAGTAAAGAAAGTTTTTTTTCACCGGAAATAATCTAAAGACAAATTTTGAATCCCCAGTCAGTTTAAGGGGCTAGATTTGAAATGATTCCCTTTCATGTTTTCTGTTTTAGAGCGTCTGAGCCTGAAGGATGCAGTGATTATCCAGGCTCTTACTGAGAAGCTGCAGCTTTTTGCAGAAATGGCAGAGTCTGGGGCAGGCTTGGAGGACGCAGCTTCACGTGCCAGACTGCTGCTTCGAGGAGATCCCTCTGATCTCCAGCAGGGGGAGGCTCTGCTCAAAGGAGCCATCACTGATGGTAGGATCACACTATGTGCATGTAGATTATCTCAACTACAACATTGTGGACACAAGCAGTGAGGAAAATGTGACTTAAAAAATAAAACATTTGATACTCTATCAAAATTCAGGATAAGGAGAGTTAAATCTAAAAAAAAAAAAAAAAAAGGAAAACAAAAATTAGTCATTAACATGTCCTCACACTGTCTCCACCACCATAGTGGAAAACCTCCAGAACTTGCTGCAGTCTGGAGTGATAGAAGAGATTCCAGCCCTGCCGGATGAGGAAGAGGGCAGCCTTGGGCCTCTTCCCAGGGGAGCAGACACCTTTGGGAGTTACGACGACAGTCCCACCATTCTCAACAGCAGTGAGTCGAGCAACATCCCCTGAGGAAGTCTCCCCTCAAAAGGCCCTAACTGAAATTGAATGGGAATGAATAAATAAATAAATAGGATTGAGTTGCCAAGATCTTTGATTTGGATTTATTAATTGGTTCTATTGTTCTCTGTGAATTTCATTTTATTATCTCATAATAAATTGAATTATTGCTATTGCGATGATAATAGTAAGTGTGCAGGTTTATATGTATACGCATTTTGTTTTTGTGTTATTTGCGTCATTAATGAGGTCTGCATGTATTCCTGTTTGTTTATGGGTACCTGTATTACTGTGTGTCTCTGTGTCTATTGACGTTGGTGTGTCGGTGCCAGATGGCAGTGTGAAGAACCTTTCAGGCGAGGCCAGGAACAGAAGCAGGAGCCATAGAGCCAGCTCTGACCCTCAGCTCAAACAACACTGTGACAGCCACACCCTTGAGCAGACGGTAGGGGGTCACCACCCATGCATGCAGATATACAGTAAATCCCTAGCTGAGTCACAGTGTTATTTCCTGTAAACACCAATAACCACACAAAGTCATCTTAAAAGTTACCATGTCCCCATGTTTACTGTAACCCAAACTCCTCAAGTGAGTTTGTGTATAGTTTGACATGATAAACAACATACTCTGAAAATCAAACCCTCTGAACAAAATAAATACACTCCTGGCAAAGTCATGCACACTGTCACAGTATCAGCTTCAGTTTTGTTTCAAGTGTTTTGAATACATAGTATGGCTTTCGTTATTTCATGATCGGCTTTGTGTCTGTTGCTCTTTAGGTTGATGAAAGCTACACTCCACCTGCCAGATGGAATCGCATTTGGTCCAACTCCTTCCCTGAGGCTGAGGTTAGCTCCTGTTCACTGATCTTTCGCTGTGTGCTGCACAGCTTTGCTGTATTTGATATTCATGACCATGCCCATTGGTTGTGTTTGCTGAGACATTGCTTTACCTGTTGAGAGTGTTCGTTGTATCTTGATGATGAAACTTTTGTCTCTTTGCTGTAGTTTTTTGACAGAGTGCTGATGCTCTCCCAGAGGCTCTACAGCCTGCAGGTAACAACTCCCCACACTTGATGCTTGGTTCCTTATATGTGGAATATATAACCTGTGTGTCACATTGAAGGAAATGTTTTATTTTCATTACTGTTTGTTACCATGTTACGTGTTACTTCATGTTATCAGTGTGCACTTGATCTTCATGAAAATTTGTTTCTTTATATAAACATGCAAAGACTCAAAATGAACTGTTAATTGCTGTGCATAGCTTTCCAGTTTCATTCATTCACTCTGTTTCCTGCAATAAATCTGTTTCATTTTGTTCAAAAGATGAGTTAGCCCTGTGATTGACATCACTCTAGACTCCGCTTACTTGTGATGTTGCAGTCCCAATCTGACTAGAAATGACTCAACAAATGGGCCCATTTATGAGCTATTGATGTTTTCAATTTCTATTTTCAGGCCATCATATCACAGCAGGACAGTCACATTGAGCTGCAGCGGGCCTCTTTGACAGAGCGAGCCTCCTTTCCCAGTCGCCACAGGGGGAATGGCCTCCTGGAGCAGGAGAAACAGAGGACACTGGCCCTGCAAAGAGAGGAGCTGGCCAGCTTCCACAAGCTTCAGTCTCAGCACCGACAGGAGCAGCAGCGCTGGGAGAAGGAGAGAGAAAGGCACCGGCAGCAAATAGAGGCCACCGAAGCCAGACTCAGACAAAGAGAGGATGAGTGCAGACGACTGGAGGTGAAAACTGAGGGTTATGGAAATGAGTTTAATGATTAGAGCAAAGGTTCTTACATCTTACTGTTTTGATCTGTGTGAGATTAGTACATTTGCAAGGAGAAAAATTTGTCTTGAAGCAAGATATATACAAAAGCACTTATTGTGCTGGTTTTGGTGAAATTTAGACATATTGGACACGTGGACTCAAAATATTATTGTGTCCACTTTGTCTCTTCTTGGGTATTCCATATTACCTGTAATATTTTGCAATTCTTTGGTAATGGATGGCAGTACTTTTTGATTAAAATTGCTGCAAATATCAACGCTGAGCTGGAGCTATTCTAGAGATCATTTCATTTTGCTACATTCCTCTTGTTGTTGATGCAGGAGCATTTGGCAGAGGAGAGGGAAGAGCTGGAAAACCAGAGAGAGAAATACCAGCAGGACCTAGAGAGGCTAAGGGAATCCACCAGAGCTGTGGAGAAAGAGAAGGAACGCCTGGAGCACCAGAAAAAGATCAAGAGGAAAACAATTGAGGTGGGGAACTCATGCGGATACAACAGTGGTCCTTCATACATACATGAATAAATGGGCATACGGTAGAATCATACACAACATAAAATTTGATGATGCATTAATCACTGAATCCATGTATGCCTTATGGTTGTACGAAAAATAATCAGAAAGTGAGAGAACAAAAAAAGTTTGTTTGATGTAATTATGGGCTTGGATCAGCTTCAAGTAATTGTTAAAATCTTAATTTTTAGAGAGCTGACATTCAAAAGGCCAAATCTCTTTTTTGCTTATTTTTTGAGATTCGCAAATTGTGGAGTACACCAAAATTAATAAATTAAAAAATTGTGATCCGAGCATAATATCTTATATTTAATAATGATCAATAGGTCAGCAAAGAATTTTGCCTTTGTTGATGGCGTGTGTGTGAGAATAAGTAGGGGAAAGGGTGTGTTGCGGAGTGTCAGTGAGGAGGAGACATAATAGAAGTAGGAGCATTGATGATGAGGATGATAACTGCAGGATAAAGGAGAAGGGGATTTCCCAACTTCCCTGTGCCCTCTTTTTCCCTCTTATCTTTATTTCCAGACCTGCTGTAGGTTTTTTCTTTATTTCCTCTCCCTTGGCATGAATGCCGTACACCAAAATAAAATTCATTTATATTGACTAAAAAATTGATGATGTTGATGTCATAGTCTAGGTTCGTGGTAACTTTTTCAGTTACGTAACGTAGCAGCTGTACAACCATCACTCGGAAGAACAACATGATATCTTCATCTCCTGCCTTGTTCACTGTCCTCTCACATATTAGGTTCAAACATCAAGTTTCAGTCAACCCACTTCCTTTTAGGACATCAGCTTTCAGTTTGGTTGATTTCATGGTTCTGGATTAGGAGTGGGAGTAAATATGAAATGATTTCCTGGTGTTTCTTAGTTGCTGGAATAATGTGGCGGAAAAAGAGCCATTTCTCTGTGGGTGTTTCAGCCTCCACAGCCTGTTTATGGATCTGCAATGATAAACACTCACACAACTGAATACAACTCTAACCATTCAACCAAGGAAACCACCTACTTAACAAGCAGTCCCTCTTTACCTTTTCCGTCCCTCTGTCTTGCTAGTATCCCCCTTTCTCTCTCTGAACTACAATGCCAACTATTGTTTGGTAGTTTCATGGGAGAGGGGCTCCAAGAAAGATCCACTGACTGTAATTTCATGCCCACTGCTAATAGATCTGTCATGGAGCTATAGTAAAGTTACTTAATGTCAGACGCTAGTGGTTTTACAGGCCTGTATCAGCATACGGGTTTGGTTTATTGGCATTCTCTGTAACAAGGTGTAGAGAAGTAAGGGAAACTGAAGCATGGGAAGGTAAGCCTCCATGCAGTCCTTTTCCTCCTAACAAGCCAAGACGACACAGACACCCTGACCTCACAGGTTTGGCATCCTTACAAACAGAAGCCGCCTTCAGTGAACAATGTCAAATGAGCAAGGTTGTTTTATGTATATGTGCCTTTTCCTCCTGACTCCAAACTAATTCACAAATACAATGCTGTGATCAGATATAAGTCACATAAAAACCAACAGAAATGATGACTGAATGCTTCACCCTCAAGCCCAGTCAGTGAGTCTGTGGCTCCTTGGCTTGTTTAGGGAAAAGCTATTTATTGGATTGTCGACAAGGCAGTTAGCAGAAGTTGTTTCCATCATCTGACACACACAGACACATTTGTGTGCAGTCACGTGTAATTTAAACTCTCTCCAGTGATCTGTGTGTCTTTTTATGTTGTTTTTTTTTATCCAATTATCCATTTCTTAATCCTTTTACATCTGTCCACCCAACTACCACGACATCAATCCATTTTTCTGATTTTACGCTAATAGGACTGTTACACACTTTGAGCATCAATAAACCTGAGCCTTAACTGAAGACAAGACGTACACAAACAAACTACCAGCTGACATGAATCATTGTCCAATCATCTGACTACTGATCTGGCCTTTGACTATGATCTGGATCATTTCACAGTGCCTTAAAACCACAGACTCTGGTTTTCTTGTTGAGGCATCATGACTCAACATAATTTGCCTTGATGCGTAAAGCAGGAACGAAGACAATTACAGGGGCAAACCTGATCAGTGATGATGAATAGCATTGCTCCTTGGTTTGTTTGTTTCATGAATTGAGACCTAAAGATCAGTGTCTACACACAGTAAATATATACAACTTATATCTCATATGAGCACTCAAAAGGGTGTGTTCATGTTCATGTTATTAGTTGGCTTCTGCAAGTTTCTTTACAGTTACTGTAGTGATGCAGTGCTGGCACTACTATGGGACTTTCTTGGCTGTGGTTCTGGAAGATTTGGATGTGGTTTGTTCCCCCTCTGCGTCAAACACATCAAACAGTCTTTTCATCAGCTGTGACCTCAGGATCTGTTCCAGGCTCCAGGCCAGCTTGATATCAAAATTAATCGCCACCAGCCAACATTAAGGCTCATCAGCAAACCCAGAGACCTATGATAAGCCTGCGTAAAAAGACGTCTCTGTGTGTGCCTGTGTGTTTATATATATATACATATATATATGTATGTATCTATCTATGTAGATAGATACATGTACAGCGTATCACAACGTG
>OMNV01012939.1:25390-36990 GCA_900303265.1 Brotula barbata
GTGTGTGTGTGTGTGTGTGTGTGTGTGTGTGTGTGTGTGTGTTTGTGTGTGTGTGTGTGTGTGTGTCTGTTTGAGCAAGACTAGTTGTGGCATGTCCTGACTTCTGCTAAACTGCTTTTGTCTGTTATCTGGACTGATCACTTGATAAGGAATGTAGCTGCTGGTTAAAGCTTTTTTATTGGCTCCCAGAGCAGGGAGAGGCCCGAAGTCTGATTGCTCAATAGGATTTTGAATCATAAGTCATAAAGCATGTGTGTAAAAAAAAAAAAATTTAAAAATGTGTAACTTTGTTGGATTTGATTGACATAAAATGGTCAAGATGAAAAATACCACAAGACAAAAAGCAGGATGAGATGTTCAAAGGTTCAACCCTCCCTTGGCTTTAACAGGGAATCAATAAATAACCAGTGACCTCCCTGCAACAGCTTTTGTTTACCATTTGATGTCCTGGCATGCTCTTTGCTTAGTGGCCACTATTGGGTGGATAATAAGAGTAATTGCATGAGCATGACACGGATTTTTGCTAAAACATGGTGATGATTGCAAAGGTCAGGAAAAACATGGAAGTCCTGTGTCTGTGCATCTTTCACCTGGTTTTCCCCACCATGCTACAACTTGAGTCTCTGGGCTGATTTATGACAATGTTGTTTAAATGTGTTCCTGTGGTCTGAAATGACTCTTAACCCTTTAGCACCCTTACTATTCGCACACATAGATTTTTGTAATTTCCCTCCTGCCAGTAGCAGTTACTAATTGAAGCCAAGGCAGAATACCGAGCCCAGGGGGAGATATTTTCTCCATACCGTTTATCACCACTCTTCAGATATCAGCTGTACATTGTACATTTCACCATTTCTTATTAAGTTTTGTTCAAATTGTTGCACCGTTTCTCTGCGTCTTGTTTGTTTCTAATCATAAATTCCCAGAGATGTAGCCAATCTAACATTCAAATGTGTGAATATTTTGTACGTTGTATCGAAGGAATCACGTGCTTTTGGGACAGAGGGTATTGTCTTTAGTGATATGGGAGTATCCAGGCGGTTTTCAGGAGGAAAGGAACCTCTATAATTAGCTGGTTCAAGCCTGTCATTTATGCAAGCTTCTGAAAGGCAGCCAGTGCTAATTGTTTTTTGCTGTCAGTCGGGGGGTTCATGGTGCGCTCCAACTTCCGTGCAGTTCACTGCCCCGGAAACCTGCTGGTTATGCCTCTTAATGCCGATCACTTTGCGCTGGGAACAATGGAACATCTGTGTGCTAAGATGAGTGATTGCTCATAGGGGAAGATGATGGAGGAGGAGAAGAAAAAAGGTGTATCTAGGCAAAGAGGGGAGCTTTGGAGACTTTCCCACCACAGGGTTCATTCATCCCGTCATGCTTGGAGTCTTGACACACACACATTCACACACAGTGGCAGCTAGGTGAGTTTGCCCTTCACGCCTTGTGAAACACAATCATGTGTTCCCGTCTCCAGCGGAAGTTCCAACATTATCATCATCATCATCAATCATGCAGAAAGTGGGCTGCATACCAAACACACAGTCGTTATTGATGCCAAATCTTAAGGTCTAAGACTCTTCAGCCCTGCCATACCTGTATTCTGTCACCACATCATTATGACAAACTTTTCTATATTACATATTAGTTGTACAGCCAATCGATATTACACTAATTGTTTAGGGAAATTTACCTAAATTTATTCCAACATGCGACAATTCACTATATAAATAAACTAAAATAATTCATTTGTATTATTCCTGTTGTTAATGCATCTTCCTCCTAATTTCGTTGTAATAGATTTTACATCGAGGGTTTGTGCTTTATTTTAGTTTTAAATGCAGGCTTACATGTGTGATTGATATCAGACTGCTACGCATGAAAATGAGCTTTTTCCTGTTCATGCAACACATGCGTTGCATTACTGCACAGCACTAGAGTTATATAAATCCTGCTTATTTTCTTTGAGTGCACATGGGAGGAAGATGCTGAGTTGATCACAAGATCATCTTTCTTTCATTCTTGTAATTAAGTGGACAATGCAGTCAGTGTCTTTTGTCCACGGATGTCATGAGAGCCGTTTTGCTTGTTGCCCTACTTGTCTTACAGCCTTGCCTTTTTTTGTTGGGCACGCCTTTATGTGCACAGGGACTATTAAGGGTTTTATGTTTCTGATTTTGTGTGTGTGTATGTGCACATTGTCCTTGAGCCTCTTGGAATACATCAAAAGCCTGCACCAATCTTGCCAAACTGTGTGCTCAGCAGAAAGAGTAGCATATGTTTCTGATTCCCTCTTTAGCCCATAAATACCCGACTCCTCAACAGATTGTGTTACTTTAAAGGCACAGCAGCAAACAGATTTATAGTGTGCGTGCACGTGTATGTATGTGTGTGTGTGTGTGTTTTTCTGCTTACAAAGTTGTTCAAAGTTTTTTTTTTTTCAAAGGACTGCATACATAACCCACAGCACAGTCTCCACACACACACAAAACATGCAAACATGAGGTTCAACAACTTGGATCCCAACCTGAATCTGACCATAAATATGAATAATTATAGTGCATAGTTGGGACGTCATGCTTTGTAAACTTGGATACAAAGTTTGGAGTGGCATGTGATGATGTTTGCAACAACAGAAGTGGACATGTGAGCGAAATCCCAAAGTTTCAGTCTCAGCAGCCAACTCACAGATGTCTGTGTCTCCTTCAGGTGGCTCCTCTGCCTGGTAGTCTAAATGGGGAGCTCCTGCTTCCTGCCAGTATCACCAGCTCCTCCAGCTCCCCTGACCTGCCCCCACCCCAGAAACCCCTGGTGAGGGCCAGCCTGTCCGTCTCACCAGCAGACTACCCGGAAGTGTTGTTACGTCGCGAGACGGGTAGTGTCACACTACCGCAGAAGACAGAGGTGCCGCTCCATCTCTTCAGCACCACCAACCAACTGCACAAACCGGTGGGGGTGCAGCAACAGATCCCCACTAAGCTTGCAGCACTGAGCAGGGGCAAAGAGAAGGCGGGTAAGACCGCTAAGGCCTCACATCGCACCGACAGCACTGGTAAGCAGCAGGATGGCAAAAGCACTGGACTTCAGGGTGGACCTGATGATCACTGGAAACTAACTGGAAATTTATTATGGAATTATCAGTTCTAAGTCAGTTTTGAGTTTCTCAGTTTCCTCTAAACAGGCAGTAAGCTGCATGTTCACATTTGTAAATTGAATATATTGAAGATTTTTTTTCATATACATTCTTTGGAATGTGTCGTGTGACGGTTACATTGATGTTTTTCTGTTCCTTCTTGCTCCCAGGGTGCTGTGTAACAGTGCGGTAACACTCCTCAGTGCTGTTTTTAAAAATGGATTTGTCTGGCTCACAGTCTGCACAGCCGTGATATCTGTGCTTAATATTGACTTTACCTGATTATCGTGATTTAAGTGGCTCGTTAGGGTTAGCTGTTGACACTGGGTCATCCGTCAGATAAATGATATGATTGCCAGGGCTCAGCCGCTCTGGTTCAGGGTTGCAATCTAATTTTACAGTTCAATCAGTCTCTGTTTGTCTTGTTTTCTCCACGCCCTCCTCAGCCTCAGTGGATATGAAGCAGATGCTGTCGCTGAAGCAGTCCACACGAGATGACAGCACCCTGAAGGCCAAGCGCTCCATCAGTCCCCACCAGCAGCTCCCACTATCCACATCCCCTCTGTCCCATGTTCACCAGACAGGTACGTTTCCAGGAACATGAACACACACACAATTCTATTCAGGCAAACCAAAACACACACTCCTCTGGTCTGCCCCACTCCTGCTGCATTATTAAAAATGTTTCAGACAAACCTTCTCCACCTGGGCAAACCTTGCCCCACCCCACCACCATCCTGTCTTCATACTCAGCCTCACCCTGTGTAAACACCCATCAACCTCACCGTGATTAACGTCTGTGCTGCTGACACAGGCATCTTTAACATTTAATCCCGTTCCATCACCCGGTGTTTAAGTCCCATTCATACAGATTAGAATTAGAATTCTGTACTTATGTCTTATAATTAATTATTGTCCTAGAAAGTTTGTAATGTTTACATGTGGTTCATATGGGATGAGAGATTGCAGTATTAATGACAGAGATGAGATCATCCATGACATTTATGCACTGTGGTCTCATCAAAAAAGTCTCAATGCAACCTAATGTTTGAAAAAGTGATGAAGCAGAAGGCCACTGGCTTACTCAAAGTTGTGACAAGTCCAAAGTCGAATTCTTCATCGAGTGCCTCCTTTGTGCCATTTCTCAGTAAAACCAACCAAAAGTACGTGGAGTGGCAGAATGTTACCAATATGACTGCTGGCACTGAATTGATATAAGTTGAGGTTATTTTTTTTGCCAGACTTGGAGTGACCGGCTGTTATCTTTTCTCACACATACAGTCACTAAAAAAAATTACTGAAATGATGCAGATGGGAATAAAAAAATAAAACTGATATGCTCTGGTGATAATTATGGTGCATCCATCCATCCAAATGTAGCTTAAGATAGTGAAGTAGTGTGCAGCTGTCAAACACCCACACTTGTCTGTCTCTGACAGAACCACTCAGTCCTCCAGACAACGCTGGATCAGACAACCAGTCCAACTCTTCTCTTGGCACTTCCCACCCTCCAAATGCTCAGAAGCCTCCCATACCACCCGTCCAATCCCACACTCAGCCTCCCAGCCAAGTCCTCAGCCCTCTGCAAAGCTCGGGCTCTGTCCACTATCAGCCCCATCTGCAGCCACAGAGCCTGAGTGGGAACCCCCAGACCCAGACCCAGACCCAGATCCAGGGGAATGTCACAGGGCTGAGCCACAGCCACAGCATGCCCCCTCCCTACAAGATTCCCACAGAAGACCTCAACAAGGAGGACGTCATCTTCTTCTGATCATGAGGTGGGTGCTGGTGCTGGTGCTGGTGCTGGTGCTGGTGCTGGTGCTGGTGCTGGTGGGCACCTGAATCTTTGGAGGTGTCGATGTTTCGGACTTTTGATCCGGTAAAGCACCGTAATATCTGTACAAAGTTGTAGCAATCCATGGGAGGAAACAGAGTAATGGCCTTTAACTAAAAGATGAAGATGCTAATTTTGGCATCAACACATTCCTAAAGAGATGAGAATTTATTTTACCATTCCTACCCTATTTTTCCTATTAGGCTTTTATATTTGTATTTTATTCCCCAACTCAGTAGGTTGTGCTGTTAAGTGTGACAAAGCAAACTTTGATAAAACCAAGGCTTCTTCTCAAGTGTGGAAGGCTTGAATAAAGTCATGCCAATCCAAAGACTACATGTGGAAGAGCTGCAGGGAGGAAGAATGACATGAAATGAAAAGGGCCAGGAGCATTTCATGAAGCCTGACAAGGTGGTCAGGCTGGTTAGTGAAGCATGACGCTGTGGCGATGGCACTCTGACCTTCCTGTCCGCTTCCATCTGGGACCACACGGAACAGGAACTCAGAACCTCTCCAGCTTGTAACACATCAACACACTGTGTTGTTTCTTTTGCACAATGTAAATACTCCATTCCAGGTAAATCGATGCTTTTTTTATGGAGTAAATGTGTGTTTGTTGTATAGTTGTTGATATAATAATGACCGTTCAATCCATTTAGTCACTGTTGGTCTCCTTAATTTTGCTTATTACAGAAGGTCCAAGCAGTAGATTGCAGTTGTAGTTGGGAGGTGGATTTAGACAGCAGATTAGATTCTTATCAAAAATGATCAAACGTGTTTCCATCACGATGATCCTAGAGCTGCTTCAGCTCACGGATGTATTACACATGACTGCGTGTAGGGTCAACTGATGAGGCTGAATGGTGACATTTGCCTTCCATCTCTCTCTTCCTGCATGTCTGTGGGGAAACATCAGCTCTTTAAGGTCTCACCAACATGGAGGGCTTCATTCTTTGTACTCTTTATAGACTTTGTACTCTTTATAATTGCAGTATTGTTAGGATTAACTCTTACAACTACTGTGGCTACTAGACCATTTAAACATCTGTATAAGTGTGTCAAATTGCTGTAATTTATAGTTAGCAAACACTTAAAGCCTGTTGATTACTTACACCCCTCGTCCACCACAGAGCTGCATTTCTGCCCATACAGACATCCAGGAACAGAGTTCATCAGTGCTGATCTCTCCTCAACAAAGACATCAATGAGTTTCTCAGTCTGGATAAGCAGAGCAAAGATAACTTTCCTACTACACAATTCAAGAAGTGTTGAATTTTACACTGTATTTTGTCAAAGTTACCTTTAAATGTTTCAGTTTGCTTCACAGAGAAATAAATGGAGGCCAATGAGACAATAAACCAAACAGGATATTAACTGTTTCCTATTAGTATGATGACTAACAGAAGATGTGGCTTCGTGCATTTGCACTCAGTAGAATTTGGTGTCGATCTCTTACTCCGAAAAAAGGAAATGGCTCAGTTTAGTCACACAACTCCAAAGTAGACATCAATACTGATAACAAGGCCCACGTGTATTTAAGTTTTTGTTTTACTCCAACGATTGCTCCTTTGCTAAACCACAATGATAGAGATTACATACTGTAGACTGTAGAGTAGATGCTACATGTCATGACGCACCAGACAAACATTCAGCAGAAAATTGAAGCATTTCGAAGTTCATCCAAACGTGTTAACCTTAATAAACTAGTATGTCTTTGAAATGGACTGTATGAGATAATGTCTTATACATAAATAACTGCAGATGACATTTCATTTGCTGAGTCTTAATGTCTGCAAGCTGTGAGGGCTGCACCGGTCCTGCAGCGAGAAGGGCTGTCGTCTGTTCTCTCTCTCTCTCCTCGTCTTCACTGAAGGATTACAGCGATCTTCATCCCATTTTTTTCCCCGCTGTATATTCCACGAACCTGTGCTGAAACGTTTTCATCGTGAAGTAGAGGATTTGGGCAAACTCGTCCTATGTCTTTGTCCAAATAAGCTTGTCTATCAAGCCTGTTGTTGACTTTGTGTAAATTATGTATATCGTTGTACATATGCGACGTCTTCTGCACTGGCTGCCTCACCACTGTGTTCTTGTATTTGGAACAATGATGCAAAATACAGGCAGGCAGAAGTCTCTTAGTGCATGTAGGTACGTGGAAATCCTCACACGGACATGACTAACGTCTCCACAATCAGACAGCTCTGTTGTGTAAATGAAGGTTTGTGTATTTAAGCTTGTGTACATGTAGTAACGTGGATGTGCTCTGTTGTCTTGCCGGTGCTTCTGTGATTAGGTGATATTTGACCAACGTTACGCATCAGTCTTAAACATGACAAACGTCTGCTCCAGTCAGGTGGTTAACCAAAGAGACACTGGGCTGACTGGGTTGCTTTCTGTGCTCTAATATGAAGGTTAATCGATCACTTTAAATGACTCGTGTATGGTGGCCGATGAAGAGTTTTGCTTTTCTTTCATAATGTACGTTTGCTGAACATACACACGTTTCAGCTCATATCCTGATCAAAGTGTCATTTGGGTTTTGATGACCACCAAATAATTTCCTCTGTCAGGTTATGAGCGTTTACTCGTGAAAGGGAAACAATATTTATATACAACTGCTCCTAAGCACCCGAAGTAACATTAGAATGTTAATAATCATGTGAACTCAGTAGCTCTCCAGAACAGAACCCTGTTAAAAATTCAATACCAGATTGGAGATATTGGATTAGACGAAAGTTGGTGTAGGAGCACTTAAGTGTTGCTCCCAGGTACGGCGAGACTTTGATCTGTGTACTTGTGAACCTCAACAGAGACAGGTGAGACCTGGTGGTACTACAGATTGGACAAAACTTGTCTTAAAGGTCCGTTTTTTTTAGATGAAATGCTTAACTCATATGTTAAATTTGGGAGCCAGTCAGTCAAATCACTGTGTCTGTGCGTGCGTGCGTGCGAGTGCATGTGTGTTTGTGCGTGTGTGCGCGCTAACTCGTTTCCAGTTGTATTTTTCTTTTTACACACACGTTGGACCTGTAACATGTAAATAATCCTAAACTTATTTTATTTCCTCTGCCAATTTACACTTAGTCACTTTGGACAGTAGCATACTTGAAGGGGAAGATGAATGTGTATAATGCTTATTATTATTGTCTGTGAATTTTATTTACCAAGAGCTGTCTAATGATGTTTGTAGCACACAGCAAACTGATTTTTGTACAATTTTATTTTATTCACTGCAAGATGTTAGAACGTTGACCTGTGGACACAACCTGCTGCCTTAGAGAAATATGAAGTTTAGTAATAAAAATCATGAAATGAGTTTGTTTGTATTTTATTTATTTTTTGTCATGGACTGTCCAGATCACATGCTAATGCAGCAGTGATCACGGTTTGCCTCCCAGTGTCATCGCTGAGGCCTCACCTCGATGAAAATGTGACTGTATGAAAATATACAACTGGTATTATTTGTATGTCACATTTACAAAACATATCAAGCAGACGCATATTGACATTTATAGTTGTTGTTTTTTTAAACGTTTTGTATAAACTTAGTAGCGGGGTTTGGGTATGTGAGGCAGCATTAGTGAGGGTAAACAGCTACTCTGTCTGAAATGACCTGGCTGACTGAAGTCACATTGTGTTTATGAGTATTTTGCTTCTCCTGTTTTTCCCACGTCTGTGTGTGTAACGTATAATTCAGCCTCATTAGTTGGACTTGTGTTCATCACAATAATCCTGACCACCCATTGAGCTCAGACCCCAGTGGTTGCCGCCATTGACCCTGTGTTTAGACGACCTAATAACAGTGTGCGGCCAGACAAAGTTCTATTTTCTGTGGTTGTGTCTGTGGAATCCCTCTGCGTTATTGTCATTCTGAGTGGGAAGACGTTACAGCAGTGGCCATTTTATTGTCTGCTGTCATTAGTGGCTTTCCTCTGTCTCCTCTCAACAGTTATTTTTCCAGGCTGTGTGTGAAGCTGTATTTTACTTCTTGTTTCTGTCTGATCCATCCTTCCGCTGGTCTGCAGTCCTCCTCGGCCCCCACAGTGCTCGGAAGCGTTTTTATGTAGTCATGAAATCGGGAGTCTCGTCCCGCCGCAAAGCTAAATAAACAGGAGATGCTACATGGAGACAGATAGTCGGACAAATTTCCCTGCAGGCGTTGAAAATGATGAGACAAAGCTTAGTTGAGTTTTATTCTGTTTGAGCTGTGGGTTTCCATTTCCCTTTGCTGCTCTGGTCTGATTCTGCAGCCATTATAAAGGTTTAGCTTGGCAGTGGAGCAACACCAAAATTTTGCGACGATCCTCCGTGTTTGGAAAGCCGACAGCTGCCCCCAGCCTGGCTGGTGATCAGGAAGGAAAAGAACTCACTGTAAGGACGGGGATCCAAGTAACATCTGTTCATTGGATTTTCAATTCCGAAACAATAATGAGAAAACTAAAATATTTTGTCATGGAAATAAAAAAAAAAAAAAAGTTTTTTTCTTCAGTATTTTTACTTAGGCAGGAAAATGTGCAAAATCCAACATCTATCAGAACAAAATTCAAATCACTGCAGTTTTCAAATATGAATAAAGAAATAAATGTTCTATATTATTTTCAGGTCAGGAAAGGAAAAAACGTGAAACAACGGTGAAGTGAAAGTTCAGAATAAGTCGTATTTCTACAAAACCACTCTGTCACAAAAGCCTTTGATTTTCCTTTTTTCCCCTCGGGGTGAGCAATAAAATGAAAAACAGGTTCTGAAATTCATTTTCAGAGTTTTTGTTTTGGAGTCGGAAATCCAATGAGCAGAAGGTACACAGGCCCTGTTGGGCGGGGCGGCGAGGAAAGGAATGAATGAAGAGAGGATAGAAGGAAATAAGAAAGGGAGGATGGGAGGAATTAAAAAATATTGACATACAAGGAAGAAAT
Organism: Brotula barbata; assembly: GCA_900303265.1. NCBI lineage: Eukaryota > Metazoa > Chordata > Actinopteri > Ophidiiformes > Ophidiidae > Brotula > Brotula barbata. Next base: position 35,265 of record OMNV01012939.1, read on the forward strand.
GAGCTAAAAGGATTCTAAATCTGCAGTGGAACCCACACACGCGGCTAGAAAGTAGAATATGATTGTAGAAAATAGAAAATAGTTCCAGCAGAAGTGAAAGTGTTTATTTACTGTTGGCTTTGCTCCTGGATGTCACAAAGATCTGTTTGTTGAAAAGACACAAAGGAGTTGTATCCTTCCTCTTCTGCCAACAGCAGAGGTGATTACAAAGAGCCGACAGGCGGTAAAACACCTCTCTCAGCCCAGGCGGAGTCCTTGGAGACCTTCCCCCAGGCAAACTCAGCTTACATAAGTTAGTGGTGCATTCTGGGACAGACATTTATCCAAGATAAGGCCTTTGGACTTTCCAGCCTGTAGTTTCTATCAGGAACAGATAAACAAAACGCACCAGTGAAGATTTCAACAGCTGCTTTTTCATCATTGATTTACATCAGTGTGTCTCCATGGAAACGGCTCTGTTTCCTAAAGCTCGTTGGCTAAAGTTGGAGTGAGCTCATCCCGCCAGGTTCAGAGTTCAGTCGCGGATGAATGGGACTCATTGTTCCTCCGACTGATCTTGCATCTTGATTCAACAAAGGAAGTCCCTGTGCGAGGCCAGCGGTGAAAAGGACGCGTTCTGCCAGGTAGAAATCAGATCGGAGGGGTGCTATTGTTCTGCCAGAGGAGGCGCCTCAGGTGAATTGAAAGGGGAGAGCGATTATAAAGGAAGTGTGCTCTGTGCTGACTCGGCCTTTGTGCTCGCCGGATTTGCATTTTGCAGTCAGGTCACTGCCTCGTCAGTCCAGTTTGATTACCGGGAGCCCCGGCGCTCATTATTCTGCAGCAGGAAGTGCTGAATGTGGCTGTTGTGATAGATGAAGCTGTTCCTGAGGGGTGTGAACACGTTTGACTCTCATTTATCATCTGGTGTATTAGTCCGCCTTTTAAAGTATGAAGTCTCCAAATGAAAGGTGATTCCAAATCTTCAACAAATTCTTCTGTTTCAGTTTGCAGTTAATTCTGTGTGGGAGGTCTCCACAGAGTCGTATAAAGAACTCCTCTCACACACACACACACACACACACACAGGCACATCGAGTTTTTGGTGCTTGAAGTCAAACTCTGCCGGTGCCAACACAAATAGCCTCCTGGCAGCCCACACAGAAAACTCTGCATCTGAAAAAGTGAAGATGTGGGGGCTCAGTTTGTCCCTGGAACGGACGAATGGAAGGTTTGGTGCCACCTTTTAAAGTTGTTTATGACGCTGGACGCCAAACTCTGCTGTGTAGGAAAGAAAATGGAGAAAGGTCGTACGGGAGGAGAGCGAAGTCGGCCTGCAGGGATCCGACGTGGAGCGTCCTGGACTCTCTGATTTTCGTGTTGGTGCACTTTGACCTCGGGACGATGCGGCCTGGGGTTGCGCACTTCACGTCGTTAAGACCCATTTGCCGTCATCAAAAGCAGAGTAAAGTGACCCTTTCTGTCTAAATAAGTCGGTTTTATGTCCCGTATCTCTGTGGTCCTTCGAGCCAACACAATGTTCTTTTTCTTGAGTACAATACGAACTGATGTGTCAGCGAAAAAGAAGGAAGAAGAGTGTTTTCCTCAATAATAGACTGCCAAACAGGCAGAGGGGAGAGCTCCGGCTGCAAAAGCACAAAGTGAGGCGGGAGTAACGACTCGCGCTCTCCTCAGCCCAGTTATAGCTCTTCCTCCTTTCATCTGCGAGCTCTGCAGAGCTCAGCAT
>OMNV01012940.1:0-10391 GCA_900303265.1 Brotula barbata
TAGATAGATAGATGATAGATAGATAGATAGATAGATAGATAGATCGATAGATAGATAGATAGATAGATAGATAGATGGACACAGACAGATAGATAGATAGATAGATAGATAGATAGATAGATAGATAGATAGATAGATAGATAGATAGATAGATAGATAGATAGATAGATAGATAGATAGATAGATAGATGGACACAGACAGATAGATAGATCGATAGATAGATAGATAGACAGATAGATAGATAGATAGATAGATAGATAGATAGATAGATAGATAGATAGATAGATAGATAGATAGATAGATAGATAGATAGATAGATAGATAGATAGATAGATAGATAGATAGATAGATAGATAGATAGATAGATAGATCCTTGTACGTTGTGTGTTGAGTTGTAAAGAACAAAGGCCTGTAAATTGGCCTGAGGTTGGCTAACAGTACAAGATAATGAAGCCGGTTTTGGCCCGTTCCACCAGCGGAGGGTGTACTTTACTGCCTCTGCTCGGCTTTGAAGTCCGTCCGGCCTGCACCAACTTCACATCATAAATAATCATGTGCAATATTTACAATCCAGTTCCACTTACATCCTGCAGTTCAGAGGGAAAAAAAACAAGGAGACAGAGCGACAGCCAATCAGAGGCCGAGCTGACATAAATGTACATTAAAATCACGTGATTGCTTGAATTGTTCACGTGATTATCGGTTCTGAGGATCTTGCCGCTGGTCGCCTGTAAGTATCCGTTTGTGATGTACCGTTGTGGTGTTTGTCATCATTTTAAGTCTTTGTTTGTGAGGTGTCTGACATGTTCCACGTCTGATAAAACATCTGCCTCTCTACAGGCGTTCACTTTAACAATGATCAACAGAAACAGAAACCAAATGAGGGGAAAACAACAAGAACAAATGGGAACATGCTTCAGCTTTACCTTATCATACAGGCTGATGTAGAGGGAGAATCCGTGCGTGTCTTTGAGTTGAATCTTTTCTGCCACAGCCTGGCAGATTTCAGCAGCGGTGTAGGCTGAGTCCACCTGAAGACTGACAGTCTGTCCGTCCATTAGAGCCACAGACATGTCCAGGGGCTCCCTGGACCTGGCAGCCTGTCAAGTGGGCAGAGGGAAAATGAGACTGGACTGAAATCGGGAAAGCATGTGAATAATTTGGAAGCTGGTGCCGCAGCTGATGGGTGGGAGGAACGGTACCCTCATTTGTCACTGCACTGGAACAGATGCTTAATGATCCAATCAAATACTTTCCAACAAAACAACATCATGAGGTCCGTTTCATTATAGTCTGTGTTCCTACCTGGAGCTCGATCCAACAGGGCAGCTCTTTTCTCTCTCCGTTGGCTATTATACGATGCAGGCGCTCAGTACAATGAACGTCATAACCATCCGGCCCTCTGAGGAGGAAACTCTCCAGACACTGACAAAACAGAACATAAAATAGAAACGATCATACGTGGTCTTCGTATAATACAATATATAATACTATGGGACAGGCATTAACATTGCAGAAATCACCAAACTGTGCAAGCCTTTACGTGTGATGTTTGTAGATAAAGTGTGTACTAATGATAACAGCATTTTTTCAAAACAGCAGGAGTCTGATGAATTAAATCAAAATTGTCTAGTCAACTGGGCACCAATGTAACCCTCTGACTTAACTTCACACTAACTAAAAAAGCATTATAGGCAGAATGGATATACAGGCTACAAGGCAGTGGCTATGTGGTTAGCATGTGAGCTAATACAGCATATAAGTTTGGGACATTGATTATTTCATTTCCCGCAATGCGTCTCACCAACTTTTTAAAATCATTGGTCCAAGCGTCTATTTCTGTCTGAAAATATCGGCACATATCTGTCAACGTATACACTGATACGATACGATATATATGCAATATATATCAGCCGATAAAATTGTTAGGCCGATACATCGGTCGTACCCTAATGGAAATAAAGACTAGAAAAATCATTATTTGTTATTTGGGAAATGGAATGCGAGGCCCAGAATGGACAACAATTCAAACAAAGCTCCATATACTGTACGTGGTACGTAACTGTGCTGTCTATATGTAGAGATACAATAGAATGGAAAGAGTGACAGCAGTGTTTTTCAAATACTGGGATGTACCCTAAAACCTGCATCTAAGGAAATGGAGTCATAAATTCTGTTTAACTATAAGAATGTTTTACATGAGAATGATCACTGTACGCCTGGTAAAATAATGTGTATAATGTAAGTGAGAGAAATCCTCTATATTCACAAGATTTATCTCATTAGAGTGGTTACAAAATATCAGCATCGTCATCATCATCACGTGCTGTGAGGTACCAAACGTTCCTCTCCTACGTTGTACAGTATCTGGACTACAAGTTACTGCAGTACTGGATGTCCTGCTGCAGACTGACCTTCAGGAAAAGGTCTGAGGGAGGGAAGATCCCCAGACAGACGGTGAGGAGGATCCAGCCTTCCTGACAGCTCGTCTTGTTGTTATTGTTTACCAGCTGCTTGCAGATCTGACAGTAAATCTCATCCCTGTTTGGAACAGGAACATTTAAAGACAGTAAGAACCAGGACAGGTACTGCGGGTCAGACCACCTTAATAAGTGCCACACATTTATGTTCACATATAAATATTTGCTTTAAGTGAGAATCCTTCATTTTTCTCTCTTTTCATCTCTTCATTAACATCAATTTTCCATGATGTTTTTGTTGTAAAACCAATTTGACAGATTTTTTCTTTCGCATCCCCTTGGATCGTGTCTGACCTGACATTCCTCCTTACCTTATGTCCGGCCGTGACAAAGCGTATCCCACAATAATGTGCAGTTTTTCCTGGGATGTAAGCGGTCGATCCAGCGTGGGACCCTCTCCGATCAAGACGCCCTCGTCTTCTGTCACTAAATCAGGCTGGTGAAGTTGAAAACAATGATAACTAGTACATGATACACATTTACATCAAAACAGGATGGATCGGTTGATGATGAAGCCAAATCAGGGCTCACCTCCTCTGGAATAGTAGAGGCTCTTCTGTTTCCACCTCCAAGTTTTTTCTTGTTCCTCCTCAGCAATTTCTATTCAGAAACACACAATAAGAAGAAAAGAGCTGCTTGTAATACAACTACGCCAACAGATTGGCCTTTGACTTCCATGTTGAAATCCATCCCTCCGTTTTCATCTCTTAAACTGTTCTGGGTCATGGAGGAGGCGGCTAAGCAAAGTCAAAGTGTGGCACCACGCCTGTTCTACCTGGTCCAGTCCCACCAGGTTGCTGAGCCTCCTGCCCTGCCTCTGAGCCAAATAACTGTCGACGGGGCTGGATAATGGGGTATTGGACCCATGCCTGGAGGTCTTTGGTTCGGGAACATCCCCCATGAAACGCAGGATGATCCACCATACGGTTAAACACGCCTGGGGAAGAAAGAGAACTGGTGTGAGTCCTGGCGAGGGATAAAACGTTCTGTTCCGACGCCCGACGGCCTCACCAGCGTGTCGCCCTCGTCCTCGTGGGGCAGCAGGGGCTGCCTGAGTCTCTGGGTGATGTGGGTGTGTGTGGCCTTGTCCCTGAAGTGAAGGCGGCTGAACCTGTAGAAGTCGTCGTTGCTTTCGTCGTACTTGTCGATCATCTCCTCTGAGAGTGTGGTTGAGGCTGAGGTTGAGGTTGAGGATGGAGTTGGAGATGGACATGGAGAAGTGTTCTGCCCGTTCTTCAAGTTCAAATAAACATTTGCCGTCAGTATAAAGTGGGAGAAATTATTCCGGTGAGTCAAAGTCATCTGGACCGTATGGACTAACCTCAGAGTCGTCTGTAGCTGCTGTTTGTTCCTCATCCACTCCCACAGCCGTTGTGCTGTAGAAACCCAAGGTGCTCTCCTCTGATTCCTGCTCACCGAATGTCTGAGGCTCCTTTGTGATTTGCTCGAAATCGGCCAGAACTTCTTTCAGTCGCTCCTGGAGCTCGAACGCCATATCATCTTCGACTGTGAAGCTGGTCTGTGGAGGAGGGGCGGAGTTCATACAGATATCATACAACACGTCATGCTGCTTACTTGCGTTTCCACGTACAACATTTCCACCCTGGCTCCTCATTCTTTCAGCTCTTCTCCTGGCCAGGAGTCCTCTGGTGTGGGTCTGCAGCACGATGGCCGCGTCTCTCTTCTGCTTCCAGATCTTCCTTGCCTGGTGGCCTCGTACCTACAGGGTCGGTCAGTATGTTTATATGAATGTTAAAACCTCCTAATCAGATTAAAGGACGCCCTCCTGTATATACTTTTGCCATCCTTGTCTTCTAATCCGGTAGAGATGAACCTACAGACGAGCCTACGGGTGAGGGGACGTATGGCCATTGTGGATGTTAGCAGTTTAGAGAAATTTTTAGCATATTTTAGATTTCAGATTTGGAGATTCGAAAACGTTTTTAGAATTCTAGAATAAAAGGATGATTTTTGTGTTTGTTTTGACTTCATTGAAATGAGTTTGTACTGACCTGGCTCTGGATGCAGACGGCTGCAGCCTTCTGTCTTTGGTACTGTGACCGCAGCTTCCGAGCGCGGATCTTTGCCGCCAGCCGTTCAAAACCACGTTGGACCTTTTGTGTGCAAAACAGAGGACAAAATCAGGGAAAACATGTCGATCACCCTCATGCTGCGAGTGGGTGGACAGAGTGAAGCAGAGGATGAGCGTGAGGTGACATCTAAGCTCTAATGCTGTCCAAATAAAGACTGTAGCAGACCTTCCGTCGCTCTTCGGCCTGCTTGTGAGCTCTCCAGCGTTTCTGCAGCACCACAGCTGCTCTCCGCTTCATCAAAAAACATTTTCTACAACGACAGGAAAGACAAAATCAATCATAGAGCAACCATTTTAACGATCACGTCTGCTTTGTCTTTTTTTCCACTCTTGTATTTTCGGATGCTGCACCTGTCCTTGTAAGCCATCATGACTCTCTGGATCACAAGAGCCACCCTGCTGAGCTCCTCTTCCCTCAGTCGCTCAAGGACAGCGTCGTGGGAATCCTGACATGTGGTGAAAAGCGTGACATTTATTCTTGTAGAATAAATAAAATATTCCGTACAGACTACATATTCTCACCGTCACACAAATAGATCTTTGGATGGAGGTTTGCATCAAAAAAAATATCTATTTATTTACAAAATTATTTATGAGTGATGCCATCATGTGTCAGCAAAACATGCTCAAATCAAACGACAGCTCTATGGTAGAAACGCCACAGGCAAGCATGGAGACATTATTTATGATATTCTCTCTGAAATGTGTTGACTGTTGTGTTAAAAAGATTCGACGGTTTTTGCACCTTCAGGAAAATCTTGGTCCTGCCTGTTATCCATTTATTGTCTGTTTTAATGGCTGCCTTACAGATGGCTTCACAACAGGCTGCAGCTGTTTCCTGAGGAGACAACAAAACATTTAATCCAGAGACAAACCAATGTGTGACAGTGGGAGGACAACATGAAGCAATCTGTCCATTATCCATCAGTCCTTTATCTATTCTGAAATGAAAGGAACATGATTGAACAGATTTCATCTAACAGCATGTATACATACACAACATGTTCACTGTTTTATTAACATAATGAATGAGGAAGAACTCTTGGTGACTGACAGTGTTGGGGTCGCAGACAGTCGTCTTGAGGAGCACCCTGTAACGTTTCAGGAATTCCTTAAAAGTGAAGCGGATGGGATATCCCAGTTTTCGGATGCGGATGGTGTCCATCATGCCGGAGTATCTCAGCTGACGCATACACACCTCTCTGTTAAATAGCTGGAAAAGAGCAGACCAAAAAACAAATGAATGCACAATTCACTGTGTGTGGGGATGAAAGAAAATGGAAAAATGGAAAAATACTGATTTGAAAAAATTGGGGGGAAAAAGTACCGATATCGTTATTAAGGAGTAAGAAAATTCCGATATATCAGCAAAAATGTACACAAATATATACTGTATATGTATATCATCTCATAAATATGTATGTACTATGTACTAGAGAATATAAATTAGGCTTTAGTTAAACTCTTACCAGTGTTATAATGTAGCGTTATAGGCAAAATGGAAGCTAAAGATGCTAATATATTAGCTTACACCCAGCTGACAAGGTAGTGGCTATGTGGTTAGCTTGCAAGCTAATATAGCATATAAGCGCCTTGTCACCGAGAGTAAAAGATGGGGTTGTTCACTTTATTTTAAAAAAAATCATTAGTCCTCAAGTTTATTTCTGTTTTAAAAAGATTTTTTTGTACAATTCAATTAAATGTAAAACTACAAAAAGGACTTTCTTGTCAAGAATGTTCAAGAAATTAAGGTAACTTTTTTTGCTTTTTGTCTGAACTTGGATACGATACAGAGAATATAAATGATAAACAGAACGTATTTATATTAATTTGACAAACACTGCCGGCCCGTTTCAACACGACGACCGTTCTGTGTGTGTTTGTTTGTGCGGCCGCTTGGATTCCAGTTTAACGGGGACGCCTGAGGTGCACTGGTTTTCCTCACCTTAGACTTTTGGTCGTTGGGTTTGAAGCAGCGGACGAAGAAAGGCTGGCAGGCCGACAGCGTTTTCATCAGGGAGTCCAGGGACTGACGGAACTGGGCGCTCAGCGTGGCCACCTGTTTACGGCCGTCACTCTTGGCCTGCATGGGCCACACAGAAGAGACACACCAGCTGATGTCAACGCGGCATCGACAGCAAACAATGAATCACACGCCACGCACCCGTCCACATCAGAGTGGGAACTTGGTGTTTTGTGCACAGAACATTTCCGCTTTATTAAGATAGTTACAGTAGAGACATAGACAGGAAGTACAAGGCAGAGAGAGGGAGGGGAAGGGTCACAGGTCGGGATCGAAGCATTACTCAAAGGGAATACTTCCTACCCTTAGACTACTCCTGGGTGTCAGTGCGATCCTACTGTTGGCCGTGAACTTCACTCCGTTCATTGAAAGCTCCGCCTCAAATATCTGAAGCAGCATCTTATTGGTGGACGTTTTGATCATCTTGATGATGTCAGCGCTGACTGCATCTCTGTTCTTCTCCAAGAATCCTTGATGGAAAAGACACATCGATGATCATCTACCACCACAGCATCAAGTCTCTGCTGGACATATTTTCCACGTTTGTCTACCTGTGGAATCGTAGAAAACCAGACCGGCAAAGTGTCGAATCCCAAAGTCTGTGTCGCGTTCACTCTTGGAGGGGGTGTAGACGCTGTTCCCACTGTGCAGCTGGTTCATCTTGTTCAGCATAGTGATGTCTGAGCCCTGTGAGTCACAGAGACAACGGTCAGAACTCTACCATCGGACCGTCGAACTGATACGTCAATCAACATAACATGGACAAACAGCAGCACCTTTGGGAAATGACTCTCCTCATCAATGAGGGCCAGCAGGTTGCAGGATGTCCCTGCTAGAAGATCCAGAATGTTCTGATTGTCACTAAAATTGATGTTGTTCCACATGATTTCCTCCTTCAGGTACTCTTCCTGCTCCTGCTTGAAGATGTGACCCACGAAGAACTGCTGCAGCTTCTCATTGGCAAAATTGATGCACAGCTGCTCAAAACTGCCAAAAAGAAACAGTCACCGTTTGTTTATTTAGAGGAACTCTGATCCAGTGGTGATACTTCGATTTCTCAGGTCAGGTTCATCAAAGACGGAGCCTCACCTGTTTGTGTTGAAGTTCTCAAAGCCGAAGATGTCCAGCAGGCCGATGGACTGACAGAAGGTTTTTGTCTTGTTGTTTAACTTCTGATGGATCACACTGTTGATTTTCCCAACGATCCATATGAAGAGCTTATTGTAGATGGCCTGAGAGATCAAATCACAATTTAATTTGGTGTTGGTAGGACGAGTATGAGCTGAAATGGATGGATGAGGAATAAGCAGCGCTTATTTGATTGTGACTCCATGCGTTTCAGTTTAATTCTATGGATCTTCGGGGAAAATGACATCATCACAGTCAAACCTTAACCCCACCCCTCACAGAAACTAAAGCCTCAGCTGCTTTAATCATCATTTTAATCATCTGTATCTGCTGCTTTTCAGTAATTTATACACATACATTTGTGCACTGACACATATTTCTTTTTGTATACTCTGTTTACTGTATTTGATGCTAAATGTGGTATTTTTTTTCTGCACATATGCAGCACACCGTGATCAGTATTATCATTCTGCTATACAAATTGCCTGACAGTACACTTGACGGTCTTTGTTGTAGTTGTAGCTGTAATTGTTATTGCAGCAGTAGTGGCATTAGCAGTAGCTGCAGCAGTAGTTGTAGTTGTAGCTGCAGCAGTAGCTGTAGCAGTAGTTGTAGTAGTAGCTGCAGTAGTAGTTGCAGTAGTAGCTGTAGCAGTAGCTGCAGTCGTAGCTGCAGTAGTAGTTGCAGTAGCAGCTTCAGCAGCCATCATGTTAGATTAAGAGTAATACATAAGAAAGGGAAGATAAAAATGTGAGTATGAAATTGTCCTTTTCTGTGTAGTTGTAGGGCGTTTTCATCTTAGCAGGACAACCGGCACGTCTTTAAAAACACAAACACATTACAGACGGCAGGCAGCATGGAGGAAAATCGGAGATAATCTGGATGATGATTGTCAGGGCCTCTAGAGTCGACTTTAGATGGAGTTTTTTTAATGACAAACAACTTTGGCTGGCGGGCTACTAAAAGTCTCAAAATGGATCAAAGTTTTAGATCATAGAACTCGTTGCACTAACTGTCTAACTGCCAAATATCTGCTGTTTGATCTCACAGATTAATTAAAAGCTCGATTAAAATATGAAGATAACCCTCAATTAAAAGCCGCAAACGATCGATAAAAATGGTTTGCATAAAAGTTTTCAGGTCACACAGATTTCCATTGTTGTCAAGTCTGTTCAGTCTCTGTGTAATTAAACCTTCCAGCTCAGCCATGACTTTAGGTCCCGTCAAAAAACATTCTCAGAAAAAGCCCGAGGAAACGAATGGATGATAAATCAGAAGACTCCTCCGTTCACGTATAGAGCACCGCCTCCCTGTCAAACCTGTTCTCACGACATCTGTAACATGAAATCAAAGTTTCCTCACCTTGACTAAGGCGTCTCTGCAGTAGGATGCGTGTTCAGAGCTGAGGGGTTTGGTCACTCTCTCTCTGTTGGTCAGAAAGGAGCGATGGGTCAAGCTGGTTGCCAGGGATGAATTGTTTACCTGGAGAAAGCAGATAAAAGGCATCAGTTATCGTTTTAAAGTGATGAATGAGTGATGCAGTGCTGTCTCACAAGGGAGGGTAAAAAGGACAAAAGAGTGGATTGGTTGGTATCCACTGTATCAAACGTGGTGAAGGGCGAGCTGAGTCTCACCAACAGTTACTGACTGTTCCAACTCCTCTCTATGATCATGGGCTGTGGATAGTGACTGAAAGAATGACATCACACGTGCTAGGGACTGAAGAAAGTTTCCTCCAAAGGGTGCAGGGTCTGACGCTTACAGACTGAATTAGAGGTTCGAACATCAGAGGAAGCTCTGAGCAGATCCACTGCTCCTTTAATCAGAGCTGCCTTCTGGAACGTCTCCAAAGGGAGGCTTTCCAGGCTCGCACAATTGGGAAGAGACCATGAATACGCGGGAGAAAAGATGTATCGGGCTTGGAAACATCTTAAGAATTCCAAGAAAGAGATGCAAAATTTGAACATCTGGGCCACTTTTCTCAGCACCGCCGCCCCCACAACCCCTGACACAGATAAGTGATGGGAGAGGAGTTCTGGCCGGGAGTTCATTTTGATCGGGAGTCTTTTTTTTCTTTTTCTTTTTACAACATAATGAGAAACACACAGTATCAGACGTTGCATCACAGTTTGGCTTCAGAGTACAGAGCCAGAACCACATACCTGCAGCAGACCGGCCGCACAGATGAAGTGTTCTGACTTGCCAACATCGCTGCTTTCCATGTTATTCAGGGTGGTGGCTGGTGGGGAACAATGAATCCAAGTATTAGCCTGGTGTCAGTGTTTCAACATGCTTGTAAAAGTAAGTCATCGCGTCCATATTTTAGAAGAGTGCATTATTTTCAGTAGCTCTAACAGTAGTAGCAGGAGTTGATACTGTAATATTAGCCATAGTAGCAGCAGCAGAGTCACAGACAGTAGCTGGAGTAACAGTAACAATAGTTACAGTAGCTGTAGTAGCAGTGACGATTGTAACAGTAGCTGGAGTAACAGTAACGACTGTAACAGTAGCCGGAGTAACAGTAACAACAGTAACAGTAGCTGGAGTAACAGTAACAATAGTAACAGTAGCTGGAGTAACAGTAACAATAGTAACAGTAGCTGGAGTAACAGTAACAACAGTAACAGTAGCAACATCGTTGGCTGTAACTGTTTTGGTATCAGGAGT
>OMNV01012946.1:0-32169 GCA_900303265.1 Brotula barbata
AGAAGCACTGAACAATTTTCACAGACTTTTGTACATACATGTGGCGGATAGAGACATACGAGTAGTAAATACACTGGACAACAATTCAATTCAATTTTGATTTTGGGAAACGAACGATGCATCGTCTGATCTACATTCTGATCAAAATTCTGTTCAATTCGATGCTATTAAATTTGATTTGTCAGCTCTACACATTACAAATGTCAACCAACATCAGTCATTAGAAGTTATGAGTTGGGTTGAAAAATAACATTTATTATCCAGGCCAAACCCATGCCACCACCAATGTAAAATGCTCATGTAAATGTCTCAACATCTCCTCTAGCATTCATTCTTTTCTAAAGTTTGTACAATGGAGAGCACAGCTTTAAGCAATAACCTACATTAAATTGGATAAAGAGGGATGTTATAGTATTTCATAGAGTGAACAGCAGTGTGAAGGTAGCACTTTTAAAGAAGAAGCACACCTTCTTTTCAGTGTCATTGATGTATTAAAAACCACTTCACACACACACAATACAGATGTCTTTCAACAAATGGGAGATGCAAATGAGAACTGACATACACACATGCTAAATGTTTCGCAGATATCAAATATGCTGCTCTTTATCTGTATAAGCCTTATGCCGTGCGACTTAAATGCACAATGTGAGAGTACAATCAGCCTGCAGAGATTGTAAAGGGCAGGCAAAATGTCACCATCATCTCTGCTACAGTTTATGACTCTAATCCGCATGCTGACATAGATGCCGCACCCACTCGCGTGTTCTAAATGGACTAATAGTGCGTTATGACACACAAAATCATATCCAGAGTTCTGCGTAAGTGGAGTGTATTGCAAGATCAAGCCAATTTATGAACTGAAGTGTCTGCGGTGTAATTCCAAATATGATAAAGACATCAACTGAATCATCTACACAGAGGGAGCAGAAGGCTAAAAGATATTTAACATGATGAATAAGACAGAAAAGTATAACTTTTAGCGGTTATCTTCTCAAGTCTTAAATCTAGCCTCCACGCTAAGAAGGGTAAGAATGGATCTGATTCTAGTCTGTCGAGCGATGTCGAGGCTTTAGGGATTGAAAGAGAAGGGCAAGACAGTTAAATCAAATACAAAAATGACTTCAACCGAAGAGATTTCTCTACATAGAAGCGCATTGAAAAGGCAAATTAATGTAGGACCAGAAATAATCCATGTCTGTGAAGCTGTCAATGAGTGTTTGCTCTCAGTGGAGCAAGGTCTTCATTATACCTCTGCCCTTCAATATCACACTCTGGTCCGTGCCATTATACTGCATGGTGGCCTGAACAACAAAGGAATTTTGGCTTTAACATGCTCTGTTAAACATGCCGTTCTGGTTCACTCTCAGTATCTGAGCACTGCTGTATCCCATCATTTTAAAAATATAACATTTTATGGAGTTACAGCTTGGATTCAAACCACTTTTTCCTCCTCCCCTTCTCTCCCGTGATTTAACACAAACAGCACAAGCTTGGCCTTGAATAAATAAAATGTTCAGTATAATAGGAAGCAGGGAGAAAATGTCAGCTTAGTGTGGGATCCAGAGGGCAGAACCAAATACCCTCAACACAGGTCAGAGAAAGAAAAAGAAATCAGGACAGCAGAGACGAGCTGTGGAGGCAGAGGAGGAGAGGGGCAAAGTAGGAAGACTCTGTGAGCTCACTCAAGGAGAGGAATGGGAGAATTGGGGCATTTCCCCCTCGTGGATACTCTTAACAGCTATGACCGTTGTGAGAGAGACAGGAAAGACACAGAGAGAAAAAGATCGTATGAGCATTCTGATTGCTCATACATGCATGTGTGTATATGCATATGTGTATAAATCTGACATTGTCATTATTAAGTTCCTTTCAACAGTGTAGCTATGGAGTCTATTCTTATTCTATTCTATTCTATTCTACTGTTTTAGGATACACCCAAAGGTGTGCCACTGAAATGAACTGAACTCAAGTCCAAGTTATATTCATTATTATTATTCATTATTAAATCATTAAAGCTCAAGAACTGAAGCCCAAACTCACACGCCACATTTTTACTTGTATAATAATTTGTGAACTAATGGTTGTAAAATATGCATTATATATCAGGGTCTATAGTTTCTCTTAATCCGGGCGGTTCAATCTGTAAAATGGCAAAGATACAATCCACCACGCTGTGTTAGTGTTATGACATTTCATTCATTGCGCACATAATACAGCAGACACTATCAGTGGACATCAAACTCAACTTGCTCGCACATATTGCTTTAAAACAGATTTTAATGTTCACATTCAGAACGTGATCTACTGATTAAATCGAAAATTGATACAGAAGAGGGACAAAGAAGGACAAAGAATCTCACAGCACACATGGAAATGATTTTGATTAGAGAATCGGGGCAAGAGAATACCATTCCAAGGACTTTAATGAGAAAGAGTGTGGAACAAGCGTGGCAAAAATGTAAGATATATTTAAAGTAATAAATATTTATAATACTTGATAATGCTGTCTGTACTATTAACACCAGAATCATAATTGCAACCGTATAATTTCTAAACAGCTAAGCAAACAAATAAACATTCACAACATGGATGTGAATGGTAATATTCTCTCTTTATTCTTTATGTCAATGAAATTGAATCTCAGTATAGACGTTGCAAGCATTAAACTCAATTATTAAAGGCAAAAACTGCCACTACACGGAGTTGCATATGGTGCAATCAGGCAAAGGTAAATTAAGAAGTCGTGTTGTCAATACAACAAGGAAAAGTGATGAGAAGGGGGGAAAAAAAGGTCAGAGGCATCCGCTGCGCTGCTACAACAGGCACACTAAGGAAACAAACAGGAGAGCTTCAGTCGGCTGATTTCACCGCTGCTATGGACGGGTGGTCTCTAACAAGAAAAATTGTGGGTGGTCCTCTCCCGTTGCGGCAAGAAACAAGCAGCATATTCAATATCATTGAATTCTGTAATATATTTTTTTTTTTTATCACAGACAACAGTCAATACAAAAACAACATACTTATTCACAACCATCCCTACGTGCTGTGGATGGATAGCAACAGACACAGCAACAGCTGCCAGTTGAATGATAGATTAGTTGAAATATTCAAAATCTGCAGCAAGGATGGACCATTTAACAGGAAGGTGACATCAGAGAGGGTTCCACCATAGCAATTTAATTTTAATTCCAGATATTTTAAAAATACAAAACACTGTTAGCACTTGCCTTCCAAGATATTGAACAAAATAGGAACTCGACTACAAGCTCGCAAGATTTTAGCCATCTGCCAAGCTACACCACCGGCAGCTAGAGCAGGCACAATGCTCACACAACCACAGTGCAGCTAACACATTAGCACATTATATACACTTCATGGATGGCCATTCCTGAGATTTTGTAAACCCAGGGGCACAGTTACTGTTTGGGTTTGCTGTTTGCTATGCTGAGGCAACTGGGTGCAGCCAGAGAATGTGGAAAATTGCATGGACCTGTGCAGCAGTACAGAAGTAGATATTTGTTTATCTTATACAGGCTATTGCCAAAAAAGTTTGAGCTCAAACATGTTTCTCAGTGAGAAAACTAATATATCTACAGAGTATGAAGTAACTTAACAACCAAACCAAAAACACTGCTCAAAAGCCCTCTCTGTCTTAACTGACCAGCTGCATCAGGGCTAAACTGCCAACACTCGCGCGCAGAGAAACAAGGATACAAACGGCCGCACTATTGCTTCAAACTTGGTAGGAACACCAAACTATATGCAGGATGGTTCATTTCAATGTCTTCCATGTTGACATAAACAGACTACATTATTAAATCGTTCATTAAATACAAAGCTTTTTGGCATCTAGTCTTACTGGGTGTAACTTTGACTGGTCCTTGAAACGGGTTAGTACTCACCTGTGTGCAGTACTGGCATCTCTGCATTTTGTTATTTAAAGTACCTGTAATTTTATTGCGTACACTTCAGAACGAACTGGTACTTGTGTACTTTGATGTGCACTGTTGTTGTGCACATCAAAGATTGTGACAAAAACTGAAAGCCTGAAACTGCAAGTCGCTCACAATGTTAGCCTAGCCACAGAAGAAAGGAAACAACAAAAGGATTAAACTTTAGACAGACATCTATGATACAACACCATCACCGTGTCAACGTGTCCAAAATTCTCTGGAGCGAACTCAACAAACTAGCGCAAATTTACACCTTGTAGTGGTGATGCCATAAGAAAAGAGCCAAACTGACTTCCCTGTCAGCTTAGACAGGGCCTGGACTGAGGCAGAGAACATGAAGTTCCAGCTTGATGGAAAACAAATTTTTTCAAAACGGCACAGATGCATAGAAACTGATTTGACCCTGGTTTACAACTCCAGGACTCGTCAAGGCAGGCCCTATTTTCTTTTTTAAAATATGATTCCATCCTACGCCACAAGCTGGAGATAGTTTGAAATAATGTAGTGAACTTCAACAGTATGTCCTTGTATTTTTTATTGCTGTAGAGGAAAATAAAAATTTAATTCTTAATGATTTGCTGTAGCTGGGTGATGCGCCAATCAAGAGGCCAACAGAGGGAGTACTGCCACCTATTTTTTCCCACTTTGAGCACTGACTTTCACAATGTTCAATACATACTAAACAATTTAATGGGTTACCCCATCAATTATTTATTCTCTCTTTGTGTTTGCTCTGATTACTAGCATAACATAGTGTCACATTTCACACAGCAAAAAGCTGTGTTTTCCCATTCTTGAGTTTGTTTTACGTAAGACCTGTTAGGAACACAGCAAAGAATCTCATTATCATAACTGGGCTGCCGCAGCATGTTAAACATGTGACTTTTGCGCTGCCATCCTCTGCATTTTACACTTGTCAAGATTCATGTAATGTTGTCATCTTAAGTTTGATGCTGTGATAATTTAAAGGATTGCTGGTGATATTCAGAGGCACTGGTGTCTCATTGAATGTGTGAGTATGAGGCAATGTGACAGCTAAGTATTTATGAATGGCCTTTAACGGCAGGGGAGAGATAAACTGCTGGATTTTCCTTGCTCTCTTTTCTTCCCCTCTCTCTATCTTTCATTCTGTCTGCCTCTGTGCCTCCACCCCGACTCTGTGATATTCAAGCTCAGTATGAAAATCAGCAGATGGATAATTTTGTTTGTATGGTGGGAATGGGTTTCCGTGTGTATGTGTGCGTGAGTGTTTGATGAGGGTGAGCTAAAAAGCATGGAATAATTTATGACTACCATGCCCTATAATTAGCCAAAACTAAATTGTATGTCAAAGTAGGAGGCAGTTAAATTGGGCCATGCTGCTATTACAGGACATTGTGAACATTAGAAAGAAACGACTGTAGCAAAAGACAGTGTATCTTCATTGATTCTGCCTCTGAGCAAATAATAAGATGGCTACAATTGGTTCCCATGGGCTAAGTTATTATAGACCCAGTTTCGGGAGACCACCAGTAACTTTTTGATGAATTGCTAATTTTCAATTACTTCTTGGCATTTAATCTGTTAATAAATGACAGCCCACAGGCTGAGGAATGCTGAGCGCATTCTCAAGAAAAGACTGCAAATTGTTGTATTTTCATTCTTCTTTCAATACCCTCTGTTGCTCTCTATACACTCTGCCTGTAGGATGATGTGTTTTTCTCACTATTAAATTATCAATGCAGGATCATGATACAGTTCAATCATTTGACATGACAACAATTAAAATCAGGGCCAAATATGTTGTTGCAATGATTCCTTTTGTCATTCTATGTCAATTGTTATCACTTTCAAATAAAGCATGAATTTTTAGGTGTTTGTGAAAAAACCATAAACCATCCAAAAAGCCTGCTATATTACAATTTGACGTCTGAGACTGTATTTTTTTCGCTTCTGAGATTGAACCAAAATTTTGTATCATTTTCTTGGCTTTACACCAACATGGCTGTACAGTTGTTAGTTCACACTAACACTACACTAACTGTAGGGTTAACCCTTACCCTAAAAATGTAGACACTGTCACAAAGCATGAGTTTTGTTTCCTCCTACTTCTTCATATTGACTTCTGGACAGCTTGCCTTGTTGTTAAATCTCTAGTGAAAAAATAATGTGCCTGAGATATGACACATGCTGTCAAAATACTTGCAAACTAGGTTTGTATAGGGGTAAATTCAAATTTGTGTCTGGTACCAGATATATTTCTTCTAAAAAATATGTTGGTCAAAAAAATCCCTTTGTACAACGTATTTGTATCATTTTAGTATCATATATGAATTAGATTTCATTAATTCCGGTTAATACTGGTTTATTTGGATTGACTGATGTCTGACTTCACATGTTCCTAATTTAGAATAAGATAATCGGCTGTCATCATTAAGAGGTAGTCAGTGGTCTTGATTAGCATGCCAAAGCTCATTATAAGTAGAGAGGCCTTTTGGACCAAAATTCTATACATTTTGGACCAATGTTTCTGCAGTCACGATCAAGTGTTTGTTGAAGTAAATTCGTATTTCAAGGAAGATTCCATTTAGTCAAACCAACCATAATAAACAAGTAGTTACTTTCTTTATATTCTGTATTAAAAGGGATATACTGTATATATACAGTATATCCATGTTAGTGTTTTCAATTATGGAGCACATGTGAAATATTTGCAGTGGTTTATCGTATCGAGTATTATAATACCCTTCAGTGCAAAGCATGGAATCCCAGAACAGGGAATTGATCCCTGGTTATCCATGGTTATTACTGGGAACCACTGTCTTGCATTAATCATGGGGTCACATGTTTTTGGCTACTGAGTAACTGTATAGTAATGATTTATTAATGCTACTCAAACCTTATTGTAGTTCAGTGGTTTATACATATAGAGAGAGAGAAACTGTTAGTGGATGATATTTACATTGCACAGGCTTAGTGAAAGGCTTAGATGATACTGTATGAAGAATAATGTTCTTAAGCCTTACTCAAACATTCTCTGTACATGTGTGTGTGTTTTTCTGAGAGAGAGTGTGACTGAGTACGTAGCATATAGCATCAATTACACACAACATAAACTCTACATAATAACTGAGTATTCATACACATAGAAAAGTTACAGATCTCATGATTTCTAAGAAGATTTTGATTTTTTTTAAATATTAAATCCATCACAGTAATGTTTTCTCCTTTTAAATTTTGGTTAAGATTATTTTTCCCACATATCAGTTTATGTCGATTACCCCAGAATGCATCCTGATATGCTAGTTTTGCTTTGATGCTGATTGGTGAGGAATATGATGGATAATAAATCATCATCATCTTCTCCCATTATTTATCTTCTGGTGTATTCAGAAGCTTTGGACATTACTTTACAATTTAAAATAAAAAGTGACATCAAATTTGAACCTGCTGTCTAGCTACACAGTAGATGCATATTTACAGAGAGATAAATTACTAATTTCCTTTAATCATTATGAGGTTTGTTGCTGTTGTCATCTTTTGCTTTGAAAATTTCAGAAAATTATTGTCAGTAGAATCCTGTGATCCACCATTGAGAATTGGTCGATCACAGGGTTGTACTGACATAGAGCTGTGTAATAAATCCAGTTAACAACACAGACAGACCTGCACAGGCACATCAAAATGTGTAGTCATGGCCACCACACCTGTGTGTGAGCTGTTGCCATGGAAGTTGAGAGTCCTCAGATAAGTCACAGCGCAAGCAATCATCTAATTGTGATTGAACATTGTTTTCAATTTCATTAACAAACAAAGAATGTGTTGCCACTCGCACATGTTACCCATGAGAGACATTAAATTTGATTTAAAACTGCATTCAAATATATGACAAGATGTTCACTGCAATATATTGGCATCGGCATGGTTATACAAACTCATGGAGTAACAAACATTCCTTCCACTAACAGAAACGATTCATTTACCTTGTGGAAAATAAATTTAAAGACTGAGTGTCAGCTGGAATTACTTGTTCTTCAGTGTTTTTCATGCTCCCACAAGCCCTGGCTGGTGATACTTAAGACTGTTTCTTCTGCAAAGTTGTCAGCTTTAACACCCAGCTCATTAGCAGCACTTAAATTCTCGCTGTATCCAATCTCTTTCACCTTTTATTTAATCATGTGGAATAGCAACCGTTGCTTCCACCATCAATCCTTCTCATGCTCTCGCTCCCAAAGAGCTCATCTCCTTGCTATTTTCTCCTTTTAACTTCTCCTCTGAGGACAGTGCATGAAGGTGACTGGTATTGCCCTTTTGTAAACCTGTTGGTTCACATCGGTTTTCTGCAAACCACTGGAAGCGGCAGAGTGTGGCTGTTTAATTGAGATGAAAAACAAAAGGGCCCGAGTGGCTACACAAACCTCAAGACAGATCACAGCTTTGAGGATGTTTATGCTCAGATTTAACTTTTTACATTTTCACCCATGTGCAGCATCAACATGGTACAGCAATGATAAATACAGAATAGGAATAAATAGGTTGTGATGTCTTCAGGGGATCCTTTTGCTCTCAAGTGGTATGGGAAGCAAACAGAAAGCCGCCCTGACAAGAATGAGGTATGGATGCCATGTCCCTTAGGGTGTCCAGATTAGAAATGCCGACAGTGAACAAAGTAAGAGGAATTACAAACCATGGAAAAGCAGCAAGCTGAGCTGGGGGAAGGGTGGGTTATTGACACAAAGATTAAGTAGATCTCCCTGTAAAACCACTGGATAAAAATCACTTCTGTCCCTGGGTGATCACAGTCTAAAATTATCATTAAAGAAATTAATATGGTATTGCACAGAAAAATCAATATCCTAGTTAAACTCTTGCATGGATGCACAGGAGAATTAAAAGCTAGAGGAGTGTGTAACAGCATGTTACCATGGTCCAGTGTGGCTGCCAGAAATTTCTCTCTCTCTCTCTCTCTCTCTCTGTGTCACTCTGTGTGTCGATGTGTTGTAAAGTTGAGAGGTAATGGTAATCACTGCTGCACTTAATGCTCCTTTGTGGCCCCTCAATTTAAAAATTTCAGGGGCAGTTACAATCACTTGAAGGGAAAATCCAATTATCAAGGTGAGGGGTGGTTGTGTGCTTGAGGGCTTGTGTTCTTTCAACGTGAACGATTAAAGGAAGCTCAACTCAATTATTCAAGAATTCCTAATTATTATTGCTGTGGTTTTGGGTCCAAGAAATATGATTGAACATGAATGAAGTCTGAAAATCAAATACAGGTTATAAGCAGATGGGCTTTGTATTTGGTTCTGCTTCACTGACACAAAACTAGACATGTGGTAGTAGTAAGTGACTGGGAGAAAATGAGAGCTATTTCCTTCAAGTACAGCACCTTCTTCAAAACTAAGAAGGATCACAGGCTGTCCTTTACCACAGGTGTATTCTATCACTAGACAAGTCTGCATTTTCGGGAGACGATGCCAGGTTTTCATGTCGCTTACCTGGGATTTGCTATCTGTGACAAGGTGGTGGTTATGGTGTTCTGGGTGGTTTTTCCACTAGGTGATCACCCTACCACCTAAGCCACGGCGCCGACAATGTGGTATACACTCTACACGGTGAGCCCATCCATGTGTGTCTCAGTGCCATTAAATTGCTATGCAGGCACACAATGAATGGTCAGGTGGGGCATATGGGGGATATATTCGCCCACAGGGGTGTTCAATATTGAAAACGTTTTTCCACATGGATAACCTGTCTATCCAGTTGGGATACATTTAGAATGGCTGTTGGGAAACTTTTGTCCATTCAGAGTATCCATATGGGATGTTCACAGCTACAGGGTAGCTATCCATTTGAGAAACTTGTTTATTTGGGTTGTCGATTTAGAGAGATTTTACGTCCTTGAGGAAGTAGAAGGTAGTAGTAAGTAGAACAAAGTATAACTCAATTGTAAAGCATGGCGTTGAGGGTATGACCACTATTCAGTCAACCAACCAAGATTTATTGCTTTGGAAAATTCAAATGGCCGGTATTTAAGATATATATATTCCAAGGCATGTAAGTAAAACGTCGTATGACGTTAACTACTTAAGGTGTGCAAGAATGGTTTCCAGCCTACCTAATCTTGTGCTTATAGGTTAGGCAGCTCGTCAGCTTCTTCAATGTCAGTGACTAACTGCTGGGTGGGATGTCAGAGGGCCGCTCTTCACTTTGATGATGACTCACTGTGGCACGGTGCCTTTGATATTTTCCCCAGCTTTGTGAATAAAGAATACACTTTGATTGATGCTGTGCACATTATGGCCATTTCGTAGTTGGCAGGGTAGAAAAAGACATGTCTGTCATGTTGAAAAGCCCCCTGTCTCTATCGCTGAGGGCCACGTTGGAGGAGAGCATTTTCCTTTCAGCGTCTAACCCTATACAATGCCTATTATAGGAGCCAACTCTGCACATCAGCTATCTATCCTTTGTCATGTGCAGCATATTTGATTTCGGCAGCATTTGATCAACTCCCACAGCTATTTAAAAACAGACAGCCTGAATACAGATTGAGTTAGTTACAGCTATGTTCTGAAATGATCTCTCGGTGCATATCACACACACAATGTGACAGGGCAAAGTAGGGCGAGGATCAGCCCGAATCAGCCATAATGGATGAAAGAAATATGCTTAGCTACTTCTACAAAACACAGGCCCTTCTAGCTTTCAAATCATTCCCGGTACTCTAACCTGCTGCAACCTCCTAAGCCATTGCGCGCAAAGAATAAAAGAATGAGAACAACAACGACAGAATATTAATGCAAATGCACCAAATAACATCCTACTTTACTGTGTTTTGAGTAACTAGGGAAACGTTGAATTATGCAAAATGGGCAGAAACCCAAATAATGACAACAAATGCAAAATAGACAGTGACTAGAATTTCAACAAGCCACATAAATCCATTTGATACTGCGGATTACCATGCATTGCAGACGAGGCGACACCCCATGAGGTTCGCTGAGTCCAGTAGTTTTAATGTGTTAAGGAAATGTATTGAGCTCCCAATGTAGCAGATTCATCAATAGTGAGGAGTCATCTCTGAATACAACCACATCAGTTAGTAGTCCCAGCGGAGGACAAGAGATGTACAGTATGTTTTTTGGGACATAATACCTGAATATGATGAATACGATGTAGGCAATCAGCATGTGGTTACCCAGTTTTATGGGAATGTGATAGATATGTGAGTGACGTGACTCAAAACTGCCACCATTCAAGCAAGGATAGCTCAAAGTCTGTGTGTAAACATGCTACGAGTATTTGTTCACTCAAGCTGTGCTGAGCTGCATCCTGTGTACAAGCTGAATTCAAAGTAGTCTGCCTCATCTCCCAAAAGTAGTCTTAGCACTGACTGTAACACTAAGGACATAGCACAACACCTGCTGAGATGATGGAGGTGGCTGGCAGCCAAGCCAACATATGGGTCTCATTGTGGCCCTAATGAAGACAACCTGACATAAATATTGGACAAAACGAGCCACTCCAGAGACCTGAGCCGTCCCACTGCAGTGGCACTGACATTGAGGTTGGCAGAAGGAGAGGGAAAGCTTGGAAAGAAAGCAAACTCAAA
This sequence comes from Brotula barbata, assembly GCA_900303265.1. Classification (NCBI taxonomy): domain Eukaryota; kingdom Metazoa; phylum Chordata; class Actinopteri; order Ophidiiformes; family Ophidiidae; genus Brotula; species Brotula barbata. The sequence continues at coordinate 11,545 of OMNV01012946.1, forward strand.
ATGTGATGTAATATGATTGATTTAATGCATAACAACATGCCTTCTCAAAAGTGTAAACATCTCCCTCCTCTTTGAAGACTATGTGTAACTGTGTGCCATCCGCAGTTGCCGGATCAAACGAATTTTACTGCTGTAAACAAGTGCTACCTCACAGCTTCACGAGCTGTGGGAAATGTCAAAACAGCTCACTGTTAAATGAAAAGCTTCCTTGAGCTCTCAAATTTTTCTTATCCAATAAGCTTTGAGCCTACGTCGAAAAAGACAAAAATCCATCCAACAACATTAAGTTAAAATGAAGCTTGACAGAAAATGAAGGCTGTTTTCAGGCATCTTCACAGACAAATCCTGGTGCCTGCAGCGTTGGACAGACACACCCGCTTCTGCTCTGACTTTCAGTATTGTTTCCCCGTGTGGCAGGGATGGGAAGAGTTCATGCCCAATGCCGTTCTTCCAATATTATTGACGTTTGACGTCACCTTTGTTGATTTTTAAAACAATAGACTAAGCAGCAAGAAAAGAAATGTAGGATTAACGTTGCTGCCCTGTCTTTGTCCGGGTGTGAACCATGGGAATCCTAAAGCCAGTCAGGCAGACAAACTGTTAACAAAATGCCTGACAAGGAAGCTGGGGCTGTTTAGAGAGATAATGGCCTGGACCACAAACACAATAACGGCCTACCTCTGTGTCGAAATGTTGTACTACCTTCCCAGTTCACGATCCTTCATGTACCATAATTAATTACATGCTGTAATTGAAGTGAAAACCACAATGTGTGGGATCCTCTGATGTAAACAGTGTACAAATGTGGGAGGGGGGGATGAGGGGGTGAAACAAAGAAAGAAAATATTCTTTGTTTTCTGTGAAATCGCATATCAATGAACATTTCATTACTTTTTGTATCATTTCTGGGATGAGAACCCTGCACTAATCTGCAGCCTTGAGTTACATATGACACAGGAGATTAATAATCATCCATTACTGTCAAAGATCATCAACTTCCTGTTTTGCAGTGTTGAATCACGCTGATGACATCGTTCAGTTTCACATATGAAGTAATAATTCCCAGGGGGTTCGAACCAACCAATTTAGCACTCTCGCTTTATCATGCTGACTGTAATCTATTCATTGGGGAAACAATCAGAAAGACTTTCCGATAATTAATGGCATTTAAATAACGATGAGATATAGTGTATATGTGGGCACAGTCTTCCTTATAGCATGTCAATGAGCAACAGCAATCTGCTAATCAGTCATTTAATCATCATCTTATGAATTTAATCTCTTGCTTAGGCTCTGTTCTACATAATTGACTTTAAACATTCAAATCCATGCTTGAATCACAATTCAGGCTCATGCTCTTCTCAAACTGGGCTTCCATTGAAAGTCTGAGTTAAGATGTCACTTAACATCAAGTTGAGTTTTCTTCTTCCACACATGCATCTGTTGCAAAGACAAAAATGCATCCATTGAAATTCATACATGGAATCTTTTTGTCTTTGGTAGATCTTATATGGATATGTTTTCAAAGGTTGGTAGGAGGGACGCTACTCGCTTTGGGTTTATGAGTGTGAAATGGACAGTGTTGAAGTGTTGAATTTTGTTATCATCAGCACCAGTTTCTCAACAGGATGTGTTGCTGCTTAGCCACCAAGCAGTCTGTTCTTCTCACCTGTGAGAGCAAAGTTATTGATGTACCAAAGCACTTTTTTTTTTAAGTTGAACTTTTTTTCAACTTTGAAACGTGCTCCACTTTGCAAACAGCCTTAATTGGTGGATTGTGCTCAATGGCTATTTGCAATTTTGTCTGCCAGAAAACATCCAATGCGGCTATTTTGGCCACTCTTGCAAAAATGATTTCAGTTTCATAATGATCTCATGATCACAAATTGAAGCTGTGGCTTTAATTTCGTTTCGATTTTGTTGGTGGCAGATTTATAGTTGACAAACTACCTCAGCTCAAGAATAGAACTTGTTGTTTATTAGTGTTTTTTGAGTACCCAATTATAACCAATGATAATTTGGCACAATCGCTGTGTCTGCCAATGTGTCCCAATTTTCTTTGTTATATCACAACAGCCTGGAGGTTAGCTCAAGCCTTTCCAATCCACAGGCCCTAATGAGTTGCGTTTATGTCTCTTTGTCCCAATAACGATGAGCTGCAACACATGAAATACGTGGGGATTGCAGCAAATCCTGCGCTGCTTCCAACATTTTAATGTTGCTTCTCTGGAGGCAGACAGTAAAACAAAGAAAAGTGAGTGGAGGATTTGCCATCAACGTGCGTGTCTGCTGTATGAATTAAATGATCTGCATTTAGAATGATATATATATGGTTTATAATTATTGAAATGTCTCAGTTTGTCGTCAAAAGTCACTGTCTACTGTCCATTTTAGTGAAAAACTGGAGTCGGCTACACCATGTTTCTTACTTACTATTTATAACATACTTCAAGACACCTCATCCACAAATATAGTAAGGGGCGATCCGATTTTTTTTTAATCTAAGATTGCTGTTGTAGTAGTTGTAGTTTTATTTGTCATAGCAAAGGTTATTTTGCTTGTCAACGTCACGATCATATAGTTTTATGTCATAATCATATTAGGTATGTAAAGTGAGGAATTAAATGAACTGTGGGAAACCAACAGGATGCGATGATGATGAATTCCATTCTTCAGCACTGTAATCCACTCTGCTTATATAGCTATCCCTTTTTGAGAGAGATTGAAATCATTAATTCCTCTGTGGGCTTGGACGTTCACCTAAAATTTCCCTTAAATTCCCCTTACTCACATAGTTTGCTACCATTATATTACTTAAGGATGGGTATATAAACAGAACTTTGATGTCAAATGTGCTTTAGACAGCTTTGCTTAGAAGTGCTGCTCATGCTCAATGAATGATAATTGATATCTTGATCAGCGACGTAAGTGAGCTGACAGAGACACTAACGTGATTTATTTACGTTCTGCCTGAAGGATCCCAATGACAGAGGGAGCGGACTTAAATGAACAAAACAGCACAAACTGACAGATAAAGCCTAGTTTTTACCCAACAGTGAGCTCGCAAAACGTGAACTGAAAGAGACATTTCTGCTCTGTTAACACATTTCACTTGTTTTTCCATTGTACTGATATTTAGACGTGCTGTGTTATTTATAGAGGCCAAAGCACGAGTTGGGCTCCTGCTGGTAATTTAAGCATTAAGCATCTGTACGTTGTTTTGTTTTTTTATTTTGTATTGTTTTTTTTAATAAAGTGCTGTAAACGTCAGAATGGACTACTGATGAGCAACCCCTCTGACCCAGCCTGTCAAACGCCTCAACACACACTTCAGCCTGAATATTAAACAGGTCAAAACAGAAACACCTTGAAACACAGCTTGGCAGAAATAAACTAGAATTAGAGCTTGCTGGAGGACAAATAAGCATATAATAGAAGCTCTACTGCCATATCCTTTTGAAAGTGTGTTTTACTTCAGACATGAGCATGCAAGATAATCAACCGCACAAGTCATTTTTGCCTGTATACTGTATGAAGCCCTGATGTTTTATTTTTATTTTAGAGATAGAATATTCATAAAATAAAGTTGGACTTGAAACAGGACCTAATCTTAATAGGGTTATGTTTTCATTCATGTATGGAGGATGTTTAATTTTAGCAAGATTCCTCCAAAAAAATTGGATTTGATTCTTAACGTGGTGACATGGTTGGTAAAGAGTGGGTCATCGCCATGGGAAGGACAATTTGGTGTGAATCCAGGAATTTATTAAAAGTTATGTCTTCTGCAGTAGCTATGATAAATTTGTTTATTTGTTAAGTTTATTACTTATTTCTCTAGGCTAGAATATTATTAAAACATTGAATTGTATCTCAATGCCATGCCATTAAAAAAGGTACAATACCCCATTTTAATAGCATTGGTATCTTAAGAAAAACAGTGTTTTTATTTTTGAAACATAGCTATGTAGCTCAGCAGCTGTGACATATAACATAATTTATTCATTTAGATTTTTTTATATGAACCCTGTCAAAATATTTATATAGACCTTAAATTGTTCTTAAATCCTCCATTAATTTAAATCTCAAACTACAAAGTATTATGGCACAAACTATAGTAAATATTATAACACTGTGTAAAAACGCTCTCTGACATTTGAGAGCCACAGAGACGCAACCAGGCCTGTCACATGGCAAAACATTTATTTATAAAACTGAGATAGAACTTAAAAGGAAAAGGATATGTTGTGCTAGCACCAAAATCCATCATGCAGACCTGCAGTCTTTGTGACAGAAAACTCAATAGCTTCCTGCTCGATTGGCTCATCTACTGCAGATGTGGCAACTAGACACAGCTGTGTTCAACTGCCACCTCAGCTGCAGCGCCATGTGCCAGTGTCCCGACGACTCGCACAGAGCCTCACAGAAAACACCCAACACCAATCCAATAGCTATTACACTGAGACACCACAATGTATTAAGCCATGCATTCAGATGCCTTACTATAACAATCAGGTAATAGCAGCTTGAAACGGTCTGAACATGTGCAACATGTTCACTGCTATCAATAGTGGAACAGGGCTCAGGCTAAATTTGAGCCAAGCCGACACATTACTTGGCTCCTCATATGTGCAGGGCCATTGGCAATGAAAACTGTGTTATATAGCCCAGTAGTGCTGACAGGTTTCTTTCTTCTTCTTCTCCACCCTCCCCCTCTCCTCTTTATTTCCCTATCCTTTAGGCTGTAGAGAGGCTGGTACGTGGCAGGAAGGATGGATCTTCAGCCCAGCATAAGAGCCTCCCCCCGGGGAAGCCGACGTCGGACGCAAGGCCTCATGGGCCGTTGACCCGCTGTCTCTGTGATTTATGGCGGCTGGGGGCCTTTGGCCATTGCAGACTCTTCTCTCTCTTCTCCGTTTTCATCCCCGCACTCTGCAGGACTGCGTGGAGCTACACACACTGCACCGCCATCTGAAGGAGAATCCAAAAAGGAATTCATCATACATGCTGAGCTACAGTGCGGGTACACGCATACACACAGGTCGCTTCGCTGCTTCCTGTGCTGTCTTTTACCGAAATAAATCTTCCTATAAACATTTACACGCTGCATCGTCGTGTCCCACAATCCCATCACATGTCCTTTAGATCAAGCCTGCTTTCAGAGCATTCTCCTTTTGACTGCATGTGGTTTACAATAAGTCATGGCGTGTCAGCTGTAGAGCCCTCGGTGTAGCTGCAGCTCAGGGGCAGAGCCGGATCAATGGAAGTGCGCTGAGTAATGAGGTGATGTTCTTGTTTTCACATGGTCTGAGAATAATCAGCAGCTAGGATCTCTCTGCTGACTCTACAGACGGTTCTGCAACAATCATCGGCCTCGTCCTGGACTATTAGTGACCTACCTTACCACTCACAGCAGACACTTGTTTCTGTCAGAGCACCTTAAATACTTTTATTCCCGTCACTTGAAGGTTTGAAGTGAACACAGTCCCCGAATCTGCTTCTGAACCTTTTTTCCACTTTCGAAGGACTTAAGAGCGAGAGCCAGCAGGTGCCCTCGCCATGGTGTTGCCGCCTCCAGACAAACGCCACGTGTGCCTGACCACTATTGTCATCATGACAAGCATGGCCTTCATGGATGCCTACCTGGTGGAGCAGAACCAGGGTCCAAGGAAAATAGGTGTGTGTATTATAGTGTTGGTCGGGGATGTGTGTTTCCTCATCGTCCTGCGCTATGTTGCAGTGTGGGTCGGTGCTGAGGTACGCACGGCCAGACGAGGATACGCCATGATCCTCTGGTTCCTGTACATCTTTGTGCTGGAGATCAAGCTCTACTTTGTCTTCCAGAATTGCAAGGCTGACAGGAAGAGTCTGGAAACGGTGGCCCGGAAAGCTTTGACGTTACTACTTTCTGTATGCGTGCCAGGACTATACTTAGTCCTGGTGGCCTTGGATAGTATGGAGTACGTGAGAACATTCCGGAAGAAGGAGGACATGCGGAGCCGTTTGTTCTGGGTGGCTCTGGACCTGCTGGACCTGCTGGATATCCAAGCCAACCTGTGGGAGCCCCAGCGAACGGGCTTGCCCATCTGGGCTGAGGGCCTCATGTTCTTCTATTGCTACATCCTGCTGCTTATCCTGCCCTGCGTGTCACTGAGTGAAATCAGCATGCAGGGGGAGAACATGTCCCCCCAGAAGATGATGCTGTATCCAGTGCTGAGCTTGGTCACCATAAATGTGGTCACTATCCTCATTCGTGGTGTGAACATGGTGCTGTTCCAAGATAGCCGTGTTTCCACTATCTTTGTTGGCAAAAACGTGGTGGCCATCGCCACCAAGGCATCCACCTTCTTGGAGTACCGGAAGCAGGTGAAAGAGTTCCCCCACCCGCAGAACGCCATGGCACTAGAGCTGCAGCAGAACTCTGTCAGCCACACACAGCCACTGCCCAATGCCACCAGTTTGCCCCATGAACCCTCGCCAGCGCAGGATGTCATTGACACATGACCGCCAGCAGTGGGCTCATCACCACTAGAGACGGACTGATAGAGAAATCAGCTGCATGACAGGATGATATTCTGCTCTTGTCAAGCTCTCATGCACTGCTGTGAAACTACAAAAGCATCACCTGCCCGTTAGAATACAAACCTCCGCCTGAGTCTCACTGTAGTGTGCATACTTTAAAGTGAAAACAAACTTTTTATTGTGCCATTGTGTTTTTAATTGTTTAAGATGTTTTAAAAGTTCAAACTTTAAGAGACAATCTCCTTCATGTGCAGCACTGGTGACATTTTGTTGTGTAACATGGACAATTGGTTCCCCATCAATGAATATCTTGTATTTTTTAAAGGTCAATATTCAACAGTGCAGGTGAGGACACACCACTCAGTGTGGAGCACTTGAGGAAAAGAAGAGGAGTAGAAAGCGACTTGGGTCGGTCAGGAGTGATATCTGCAATGTGCTGTGCCAGAGCGAGGGGCTTGATAGAAAAATGCATTTCAGTCCAAGAAAGTGCTGAGAAAAGGGATATCTGGAACCTGAGTGACGCTTTACGACTGAGCGTCTGATTAAAGCTCCAGAAGTCAGCACTACACTATCCACTCCAGGTGTGTGGGTGAGTGAGTGTGTGCGTGGGGGGGGTATGTTCCGTGTGCGTGAGGGACCTGCCTGTGTGCCTGTATGTTTGTGTGTGTGTTTGCTACAGGATGTTCTGATTATGACAAATAATTTGGAAAAGCTGTGTATGGTACATGTGTATCATGAAGTTCACATGAGAAAATAGTATGTACTGATATCTCAAAAAAAAAACAAGAAGAAAGAAAGAAAGAAAGAAAGAAGAAAAAATAAACTTTTATTTCCTGTACTGTACATTCCTCTACAACTAGCTCAAGTATTGAAGTCAGAGAATGCAGAGTCCAGTGAACGCCTCATAAAAAATTGACAAAAAAAAAAAACATAAAGTACAAACAGAAAATATTTTTTGTCATTATTATTATTATTATTATGTGAATTCTTTACTTGTTGGAGGCCAGTGAAGTTTTAATAAAATTATAAAGCAAAAGAATAATCAGTGCAGTGTACATTTTGTCCACATTGTTAAAGGGAAATACAGTTTTCTAATCTATAAAAAAAAAAAAAATGGGCCATTTCTGTTCATTTTAGTCACAGAAGAATCCACAAAGCACATAAATATTTCATCCGAGCCTCCATCTGGATTCGGGCTTTTATCGTCTACCCCTCAGGTTAGCACATTAAGGAAAGCAAGAAGTCACTTTTTAATGCTTGTCCTTTAGTCTTTAGCTGATAAATCTACAGCTGATAAAGCGGTTTTGTGTTTATATGACAATTCATCACCTGCCACCAGTCTACTGAGGGGAGGAGGAGAAGTCCGTTACAAGATCAACGTCACATTACTCGTGTCAGATTAACCAAGGTTAACTGCTCATCTCACATTACACATGAATGGCTGAACTCATTTACCTGCAACCTTCATCGACAGAGTAACACAAAGATTGGATAATGAATGTAATAATATCAAATGATTAATGGACAATTAAGATAAACAAGATTAAATGAAAGTCTGAGTTGAGGTTTAAGGTTAGATAGTGTTTGGGTGTAGCTAGCTTTTGTACTATTATCAAGAACTTACAACAACTTATGGACACTAAAGAGAAATCAAAACAGATGTTTTACAGGAGAATATCAGGGTACAGGTTTTTGTCACGTGCACATTAACAAACCATGACCCAAAACACATTACTGTGTGAACAAATGGATGTTTTAAGAGACGAAAAGGTGTTTTTCAAGGGCTGTTCCCAGAAATGTTGATAAACTGAAGCAGTTTTGTTGGATGGAATGGTCTAAAATTCAGCAGAGGTTATTGCTACTTAAAATGGTTGTTCCACAGTTATTTCATAGCTATATGAATCGGTCACAGTCAACTATTCAAGCCAAAGCTATGAAAGGATATGTTAAATAAAGCCTTGAAAAGTACAATTGTTTGTGTGTCATTAGTTCATGGTAACCGTACTGCATTTCTATAGCGCTTTACAGTGTTTGCCTCACATTCACCCACTCACACACCGACAGCCAAGGTAACCATGCAAGGCGCACTTGCTTGTCGGGAGCAATTTAGGTTTACGGTCTTGCCCAGGGACATGGAGGAGTGGGGGATTGAACTGGCAACCCTTTGATCACTAGGTTATCACCCTACCACCTACGCCACAATGTTCAGGTATAATGTATCCATTAATGTGGCTTTTATAAAGAGCAGAGTAAAACTCAAGAGCAATTATAGCAGAAATCCATGTAATTCAAAGGGGTTCACTAAGTTTTACATCCTTTTATAACTTTCCATGCGTACAAGTAGATTACTGAATTATAATTATAATTACCTCCACCTTATTTATCATTGTTTAGATCTTATTTTGTTTTAAATGTTCTCATATCATCTTAGTTCAGTGAAGCGTAATTTCATAGTGGGTGGTTACTTTGGTTTTTCGTATCAGTGGAATCAGAGCCTACAGAATGACAATGAGACAGAATGAGAATGAGACTAGATGAGCAGAAATAATTTTTAAATGCATTGTTTTGATCAGATGTCTGTCATTTCTTCTTGTCCTATGTCGTCATGTCATTGCACCACTGAGTTGGGCTTACAGAATCTTTATTTTACTGCGTCCAAATTATAGTGAAATATAGTGTGCTTGGTAAATCTCCTTACTTAGAGCATTCTTAGCTGTTTGACAAAAATAAAACTCTGATCAAACGTGTCATAACTGGTAAAATACAGAAGGGGCACAGACAATAGCAAAACAGCTCCACAGTTAAATGTTGAAATGACTTTGGTCTCCTTTAACCACAGCAGACACAGAGGGTGGCGGATTATTCACTGACAGAATGTCAGAGAATAATCAGTTTATGACCTGGTTATCTCTTTGCTTCAACTGAGATTAATAAATCTCTGCAGTCTGAATAGAAGGCTGTTCAAATGTTCTTTCAAAGAATGGGACTGAAAAATACATTCAAAAATTTAATTAAAAACACACTACTGTATGAATACGAGTCCCAGGACCACTTCTTGATTCTGTTTAGAACCTTAATGTCTGTGATAGAGATAAAACGTGAGATGAAAGATGGGCTTTACTGTGGTCTGGACCACAGCTCATTGCAGAGCGCACCGCATAATGCCAGTGTTGTTTAAATAAATCTTGTCAGCACAAGTGGTTGAAGGGGAAAAGAAGGAAATGGCAATCTTGGGAATAGAATAAATTACCTGTGCCTCAGTCTGCAACGGATCACCTTTCCAAGACCCTCTCAGCAAGGCGATCGTTCATAAATCACCAGGCCTGTGCATCAGGAATTTAATTGTGCTCTCTCCATATGTAATAAGCTGGTAAAAGCACTTTTCTCAGGACATATGATTTACTCTGCATCCATGACCTACTGGAACACTCAGGCACAGCAAAATTAATTCAGAAGAAGCTGGCGGGACGAGGCTTTGCCAGTATTCTATCCTTTCGTAACCAAACTCGGACTTGCTGACTTATAGGAGTTTGTCCATGTAGTTCATATAGTGGTTGTTCAGAGCTCACTGCTTTGGCTACACAAGCCCTCAAATGCACTAACCACTACACACAGTAATCTATATGTAAATAACTCTGTGCTTCCATCTTAAAACTGAAATGCATTTATTGTCTATGTCCATTGAAGGCTTGCTCAACGGAGAACAATGCCGAGCAATGATTTTCAGAGCAACACAAAGTGCGACTTGAATGATGACATTTCTGCAGCATTTTTTGCATATTAACTGCTCTTCAGACAGTCATTGGAGACCCTTGGTTCTCAATACAGGTCCTGAAGTGCCAGAGGAGTGCACATTTCCATCTTTCCCTGTTAAAATTTGATGACTTAAATCACGTGTCTTCACTCGTATAACAGTTTGCATCACCCAAATCCCCAAAACAGAAATAATTCAGAGAATTGTTTGTCATTGAGCAATACGTATGCAGTGTTGTGGCTTGATTTACTGCCACTGCTCTGAAGTAGCTGGAAATTTCTAAAACAAAACAGGCAAAATTCAGTGTAATCAAGTGAATTTTAAAAAGAGCCATATCATGGATATTCTAAATTCTTTGGACTCATTACAAGACAAAATTACTTGTTAAATTTAGGGTTGTTAAGGTATTGTTGGACATTAATGTCTCAAATGTCCAATCTATTTGTTTACTCAACTCTAGCCCAATGATAGACTGGGTGAAATAAAAAGGTATTAATGCTCAGTTATGATGAAAGATGGTGCTCATGGGGGGCTACACGAGATTATTTTCAGTGCAACACATTGTTAGTAATCAAAATTCAGTGATGTACAATAATAAAGTCAAAATACTTAAAATTGTTACTTTTACTTCATGACACATCTAAAAAATCTATGCTTTTACTTAACTACTTTTAAGAAACATGTTTTATACTCATTACAAAATGAATTCTAAAATAGGTAATGTTTCCAATACGCAGGAGATGAACAAAAGACTGAAAAAAAGCTTTTATTTTTATTGAAAGTGTCATGTTGGCAAAAAAAAAAAAATCAATTATACAATAATATCATTTCAATCTCAATGTGCAGTGCCTACTCCGAGTTAAGTATGTGAAGTTCAAACAGAACGCTTCATAGAGGACATGAGCTCAAACTCATGTATAAATAAAGTTTGAAAAGCTTAATTGAAGTGATTGGTAACTGCTTTGTAAGTAAGATATGATCACTATTTAGCTTTAAAGACATGGAGTGTTGGCTGAGATTAGCATTTTGTTAATCTGAAAATGATCACAAGGATAAATGCCACTGTGAATAGAAGAAATTAATTCACTTTTACTTTCAATACATAAGTGCAGTTATTTTTCCAATGAATAATTCTCATACTTACATATATTAAGATCAGCAACTAAATGACTTTTGCTCAAGTACGTTGTCTGATGGGTCAATTTTACTTGTATCCAAGTCATTTTAAATGACATATCTCTATTTTTACTCCAGAATAACTTTAACGAACTCTACCCACCACTGACAAATTTCAAACAAAACATAATTGACCATGAAGGATGAGATATCCTCGCGCAATTGTGAATTCAAATGAAAATAATGATTACATAATTAACCCACATCTGTTGGCTACACCAAAAGCATGCGTACAGTATTTATCGCATGATTGAGTATCAGTGGGTGCAATTTGGTCTGGATCCAGTTATGAATGTGGATCTGATGGACTTATACGCTTACACAAGGGGCACATTAATGGAATTGCTGTACGGTAACAAAAAGGGCCAAAGCACGCAACACCCACTAATGCGTAGCTGAGCTGATGCTGAGCATACAAACAGATCTTTGATAACAGTCACAGAGATAGATTCACGGGATGACTTTGTTGAGTACAGTCTCATTACAGCACATGGACAGTATTAGGATGGATTTTGTCGAAGCTTCAGCCTTGGGGGAGAGATGCGCTCTAATGACTGCCCCTAGATCCTGCTGAGAACATCCATGCTTGCCGTTCTGTTTTGATTTAAAATTTAATTGGATTCTGAGTATTTCAATCTATATTTCCTGTAAACCTTGGACTCCATCCAACAAGAACGTGCGTTGTAATGATGGATGACTGTGGCCCGGCCAAGCAAAAAGCACACAGCCGTACGTGATCTACGACGATCCCCACATCCCAACTCTAACCTTGACTCTGAATTAGCTGGCTTTTCCTCCATCTGCTGCTGAACCCGCGTTTAACCCTGGGCCAACCCTGTTTATTGAAAAACATGGTTGGCCCATCGGTCTCTGTTGCACACCACTGCCTTCACAAGGGCTGACTGCTTAATATGCATAAACCCAGAGATAAGAAGGTATAGTGTTACCTTCATAAACTGTACACCATGTGCAGAATGGATTAATCACTGAACCACAGACCTCCGTGCACAATGGGATGGACTATGGGAGCTGTCGTAAGAAGATAAACTAAATGAAAACTCAATGTGGCTGACATTCCTGCTGGTGGCTTTCACTTTGTGGACTGTCCTCCAGCTTTACAACACGATTTCTTAACTTGAAAGGTCGTCATTATCGGCTAGGTTGCTCAGAAGACCCCAGGCAGCCGAAAAAGCCCAGGTTACAACTGCGATAATACGACTAACCTCATTATTATTCAGTTTATGTCCTTTTTATCTTATTGTTAAGTTTTAAGACTGTTTAACTACCAGAGAAAGGTCACACGGAGGTAATAGAGAATAGCATCATTGCCAGGTTTTCACAATCGTATTTTTAAACTATTCAGACTAATTTTCATCGTATCATGTTTGAAACTTCTTGGATTTCTTCATTAGTTACTTATGAACCTCTGCGGCCCTTTAGGAAATAAACCCTCACCCTTTCCACATATTTCTTATTCTACTGAGCTCGTTCTAGCAGTCAGCATCATACATTATACATCCTTTTATTTCCAGCTGGAACGTTCACAGTGATAATTAATCAGCATGTTGTGATTTAGCAGCTAGAAACTGGGACCAAAAATTAAACAACAAAGGAAACAAACATGCATCTGTCTCGATACTTCATATTCAATAAAGGCACCTCAGATTTCCCAAGGCGGGTACATTAAAACAATACAGTACTAAGCCTGGAAGGGGAACTAATAACTAATGCTCATTAATGATTAACGCTCTCTGAGGGTTAATCACTGTAACCAGAGTTACACAAAATATTTGTGGTTAAATGAAAGATTACGACTCCTCTGAAAAAAAAAAGTAGCTATAGGACACTAAACCTAATGTCCCAAGGCGTGCTGGGAAATCAGGATTGGTCAATGGGCTACAATGTTCGTTAATCATTCATATCCGAGGCTTGTGGAGCTTGTATTAGATCCCCGGTGACTTCATAAGAACCTTTTCTATAGGTCTTTGCTACAAAACCGATTCAGTGGCTTCATGGATATTTCTGAGATTTATTCCACTATAACAAGGTTGAAGTCTGGATTCATACTTGGCCATTCCAAAAAGTAAATGTTCTTTTAAAACCATTCCGGGGTGCTTCAAGCTTCAAATAAGCTGTTAACGGTGACAATTTCAATAGCGCTGTTTCTATTGAACTGCCTTCTGTTCAATTTGAAGCTGCAAATTGAAAAGTGTGTAATGGAAATACTTAAAATTTCAGGGGGAAAAGTCAAATATTACAAAAAAAAAGTTTTTACACCCACTGAGGGTGGATTTTGTGGCAAGTAAGTTTACTGTCTACTGTTTCATTTGCTAGTTGGACATGTTTGATGTATACAGAAGCGTGTTGTGTTTTGGGTTTGTTTTGAGAAAATAAATTTCATCATACTGGACAGAAAGCAACAGCACAAATGCCAGACTTCATCAAGAGCTGCCAGACGATCTGCGTGACAAACTACAGGTAAATTGGACTTGACTCAAGCACGGTGGAGAGGGAAGATGAAATCTCTGGGTTTTTTGCTTTTTGGGTTATGGAGGAAATATTTGGACAGTGGCCTACATTCACTGAGCTCTGTAAGCAACAGTTCAGCTAACACTGACATGGGTAATTTTCGGATGAATGGTCTAAGTAGAACATGTTCTCGAGATAAACCTAACCATCTATTTCTTTAATAATAGCCCAACCATTTGCCCCACAAGCAACCAATCATCTTTATTTGCCTGAGAGCTGTGGATCGTGGAGAGCCTACTCCGCATTTACTTCTAATCTTAACATTGCAGGATGAGAAAAGCAAGACTTATTTGCATATAATCACTGAATAGAAACACTGCAAGCAGTCCTGGTCCTGAAGACCACATACACACACACACACACAAAAATGGGAAACACAATCCTACTCCTACTATGCCTCATAACTGGTCATGAGGTTGCTTAGTAGGGCTCACTTGCATTTTTTCTTTACAGAAAATACTTTAATAAGAGTATAGTGCGCTCGTAAATAAACTGAGAGCTGACTGAGAATACAAATCATCAAATCACTTGTGAATTTCCAATATGTAATGCTGCTTCTTCAAACCTCAGTGCAGGACTTCAAAAAGCATCTAAACAGTTCAGCCGTTAGTATGCTGCAACTAAGGCCATACCAAAGCAGCGCATGGACACGGGGACAGTCCAGGGCACGCTGTGTGCATGCTGACCGGGATGTCCCGATGATGGACTGCAGCAAACACCAGCAACCCAGTTTGCTTATCATCCATCACTGCAGAACAGCAATTTACGCAAACAGCAGGTTTGTGTCAGAAAAACTGGCAGGGTACAAACAAGGAGAGAAATGTCCCCAAACTGTTATTGTGGGGGTGGAGGGAGTACAGATAAACTTTTCAAAGCAGCGTGAAAACCAGACCGAACGGAGCTTCTTCCTCTCAATGTGCTATAACAAATGATGGAGGGATGGTAAGGTGGTGTTCATGAGAGACACGGTAGGAGCCCAAACAGGCTTGTTAGGTGGCAGAGAGGGAACTCATCAGTGCACAAGATCACGGCTGACAGAAAATCTTGTTAACGCCGGCACAGTGGCCAAAAGGGAGGCTCATTAGGGAGAGCCACAGCGAGGCCGAGTGGGCCGTGCTGCTCAACAGATGGCTGTCTATGTGACTGAGGCAGGATATAATCATAAACGTATACATCGCTCACAAGTTACAATGCAAACCATCCGCTTAGATGCCGGCAGAACATCCTTCAATTGAGGGAAACTGAAATGAGCATGGGAAGCACAAAACACAATTTGATGTCTTGAAAGTCCATTCAAAAACCAGGCCAACACAAAACACAATCCAACCTTAGACGCTTGAAAAAAAGGAACTTTGATCTAAGTATGTTTAGCTTCATACAAACATCATATACAAGAGACAAAATCAAGAAACACTGATAAATCAACTTTAAGGCAAAGAGTTAAGAGCTGTTTTAACTTTATTGGGGCTTTTTCACATTTTCAACCCATTAATAATTGATTAGACTGTAATGAAAAGAAAGAAAAAAACATCAAAGAATTAATAGTGGTTATGATTTTAAAATTCATTAAAGTAACCCTTAATTTTCATTCAATTTCTCTTTATTCTGGATGTGTTAGGTTTCATTTTATACATATTTCCCCAGAAAGCATCCTTTATGTGGCATTGTTGTAACCTGGGCACGAGAATTAAACTTTATGAAGACAAACCAATTGGTAATTACCACATTGGTTAAAGGGCCAAACAAGCTTAAAACTCCATTATTTGTCGATTAGCGCATTTTAGTCAATTTTGTCTGAGAAAATTCAGTCATTTCTGCTAAGCAAGGAAGTGAAGTGACTTCAAAGTGGATCACATGACCATGGACCATTAATGGGAGAAAATTGTAGGTTAAAATGTTGTTTTTTTTAATGTAATGCCAAAATTGGTGTTAATTGGTCTTACAACATGGTCCTCATTTGAAGAGAACTCTGGAAACAAATTGAAATGTCTTAAAAAACGTGTTGAAATAATCTGATTCTCTGATTCTTCTCAAATAATCAGCCCCCACCGGAAATCGATTTTGTGACCACAACAATTAGCAATGTTACTTACCGGTCACAGGAGTCTTCTCTTCAATAACATTCAATACTGATTAATTTGTGAACAAATTTGTTCCTTGATGAAACAATACTTTCACTGCATAAAACTTGGTTTAATCCACAAGTCCGTTCGTAAAGTTTGTATTAAAATAACTCTAATTAATTTGCTGATAGCAAGGCTCTGGTAGCAACCGCTCCTCTTGTCAAACGTGAAGTGGGATTATGGGAAATGTGGTCCCGGCATTAGAACCATGCCACCAATTATGCAGGCTAAGTCCTCGCGATAAGACTACATTTCCCAAAAACGCCAATCGTCGCGCTTCCTTGCGTCAAATCAAACCCAACTAACGTGACACGTCACAACATCGCACATTCAGGTGAGATTAGAGTACCAACGTCATCGGGTTTTAACATTAATTTAAAGAATATATAAAAAGTCTACAACTTACAGAGACTAAACAGTAACAAAACTGAATAATAAGATTCACATATTTCTCCCTTTTCCCTTTTTATTTAATTGAATTATTTGGTTGTTTATTTAAATGTACATTCCTTCTCTTGCTGGATCTCCTTGGCTGAACACGTCTGTATTGTTTGTATATTTACATTTTTGTTATAAAGTTGACTTAAAAAAGACCATGGAAATTACATGAAGGAGAAAGTAATCCCCTCTCTTTGAATTTTTTGCACTTTCTGTCAATTCCATCAATTTAACACCCCATTCGCAAATTACATTGCAATTTTTGAGAAAACCTTGCATCTTTTTGATCGAAACACTCACAAAAAACTGCAAAATCATGGTGGTAATGAATAATGGGCCACTGCAAAGACTTTTGTTTTTACACAGTTCTCATATAAAATAGACAGAATCTGATTAAGAAAATTCAAGGCCAATGATCTTGAGCAGAATAGAATGATGTACCACGCTGTTTGATAGGATCTCCCGAGGCCACCTAATTTTAAAACAAGACCTTGACACTGTTTAAAAAGGTAAAAATAATAATAAATAACGTATTCGTAATAACGTAACGTATTCCTTAAAGTCATTTTTGACTTTATCACAAGTATTAAACCTGTAGTGAACCTTTAAATGATGTATGAGAGCCAGAGCCTTACTTCAGGAGGCGAAACCTCATTACTTTCTGCAACAACGTTACTGCTGAAAAACTCCTGTTGCAACATTGCCCCCTACTGGTGAAAATAACTAAGACACCAGGCTTGTGTGAATGTGACTACAGCACATGCAAACAGACACATTTCCCCAATATTCACGCTCGCCATCTTGATCACTGGACAAGACAAGTTTCCAGTAACAACCACTTATTAATCAATAATCGTGAGTCAGGGTGAAATCCACAGTTGCAACCCCATCTAAATTATAACTTGAAAACAGTGATTAGGTATTTCTTCACAAGATGCTTCAGATAAATAGCATATGATTTATTTTGTATTTAATCGTATGCTTAGTATTGTTGTATGATGTTACTTTGAGATTTGAGTCTTCTTCTTTGAGTCATCTTCCTCTGATGAGATTGAAAGATTCTGGAAAATTTTTTTTAAAAGCGAAATTCGTATAGAATGGAACAACTGGCAGAGAGAAAATGTTTGAAAGATTAGATGAGGTCGCACCAAGTTGATGTGATAAGAATATATTAGGGGTCTTTTTTGTTATAGAACTATGGTCCCCTGAAATTTGATTGACTTGCTGTTATTAGAAGAAAGAGGCCATAAGGAATACATAAAATTCATTAATTTAACCTTTAGGGCTGTTTCACCAAGATAAATGAGATATCGCAAAACTTTGATAGTTGCATCACTTCACTTGATGTCTGAAAAAAGTCAGCAATTTTAAAATTGTCCTCCAGCCTTTTGATAATTAAAGCCCCACTGCAGTGGTTGAAATTTCCATTTTGAATATATCTCAACTATCTAAGAAGTCAGTGTGATATATTTTTCTTCAAAAATACTCATTAATAATTTTAATGAATCTGGTCCATCTTGCTTCAAACTCTCAAAGGAAACTTTGTCTAACGCATCTGGTAATGATCAGTTTTGCATACCTGCCCTCCAACGAAATACACAATGAAATAAAAGAAATAAAAAAGAAATAAATTGAGTGACTTCCACAACATAACAAATATGAGAAAACTAATATCACAAATGTCAATAAGGGCCCAAAAAGTGCGCTAAATAAAAATAGTGTAATACAATGCATAATGAAAAAGAAAAATGACAACTTTATCTTCAACTAAAAAGGCAACGGTGTAGCTTTTAAGAAAGAAAAAGACAAAAAACATGCAGGTCACAAGCTACGGAAATACTGTTCTAAACAGACGAAGGAAACTGAACTAAACATTAGAAGATATGAAACAGATCAAAGTTGAATAATTCAGACAGCCATCCACCTTTCACTGGACAGTAAGGTCACTTCAGTTTTCATTCGGCTACGAATTCTTTTTCAATCAAAGCTAATCAGAATTCTGACCTGCAATCATTTTAAAAACCATAAAAAAAAGAACAATGTTCCGTATTGTGGCAATGGCTCATCTGTGTTATTTTTCGGCATGTTTCATCAAATTAGAAATTTTCTGTTCATTTTCATAACAAAAATTTTTCATAATCTCACATTTAACAGCTCCATCCAAATAACGTTTAACACACTGCTGCAAACTGGGTTGTTTTTTTATAATCGATGTTTCCACAGCGGTGGGCCTTGAAAATTCAGTACAGTAAAGTGAAACGATTGGAAAATAGTTTCAGAGCAACTACTGTGAAATACTTTAGAGCATCCAAACAAACTAAAAAAAAATGACAAGGGATCAATTCCACCCAGGGTAGGGTGTAAGAGTCAAAGTGCCCTTTTTTAATGTCAAAAATATCAGTACATGCTGTGAAAAACAAAAACAGCACAAGCAACAGATACATGTACAAATGGCTTCATTTAATTTAAGTATTTCACAAACAATCCAAGAACGTATGAGACAAATGTACAGGAATGCTTTTGCCATTTTATTTTTCTCCACATTATTGCTTTACAGTAAAATGCATTGGTTGGATATGTCCAGTATAGCAAGACAATACATTCATAAGTTATACAGATGTCCTCAGTAATGTTTCATAATAACTAACTTTACATTGAATATATTTTTTAATCATTTATTATTCTTGACAAACAACTCCCACGTCACATTGAGCTCACAGTGCATCAGGTCGCATTCATTCCAGAGAAATACGTACATACCATTCCTCTGTGTTCAGCTGCTGTATCTAATGAGTGTGTTCTATGTGTGTGTGTGCGCTTTATTTCCGTACAGTCTACTTATGCAGAGCTACAACATTTTGGCATCTGAATTCAGTTTTTTTCATCCCCTCCTAAAAAGTGACTTAATAGTAAAGATATGAGTCAAACAACTGGTGCAAATGTCCACTGTGCATCAAAGGACAAATAGAGGAGCTGTGTCACCAGTCGAACCTGGCAACCTGGGACATGACCACACAGAGCAGCGCCTCAACAAGGGAAATGGAAACAAAAACACTCCAAGCTCAGCCCATTCTCTATCGACACCAGTGTAGACCCTTCCCCCCGCAAACACAAAATGTATCATTAATGTTAAAAATATACGTCCTGTATGTACAGAATACCTGCTGAAAAGGTGAAAACTCAGGCAGATATCCAATGACAACAATGATGGCACAGAATACTCGGATTCAGGGCAAAAACATGAGGGGAACGTGGGGCATCAGTGAGTGTGCTGTGGATTCTGCAGGCCCTGTGTGGTCACCTCCTTCCAGAAAAAAACACCCCGAGAGAGAGAGAGAGAGAAAAAGAGAGAGAGAGAGAGAGAAAGAGAGAGAGAGAGTAGCAGCTTAGGGGCCATCTCTGCGTTTTCAAGTCTCATCAAAGAGTCCATCAAAGGGAGACCACTCGGAGGTGCGTCTCCTCATGGAGCTGGCCCAAACATCTGCAGAGCGCGGAGGAAAGCCCAGCTGGCGTCCTCGGCTCCTCGGTGGAAAGTTAATGCCCTTGGAGTGACGGAGGAAAACACTTCAATAAGGGTCAAAAAGTCCTGAGTATTTACCAAAGAACAGACAAGGAGCCAAACCGGAACTCTCTGCATACATCACCGACTACGAAAGACTTTTTTAGTGACAAATTACATGCAACCATTGCCTCCTTATGTGGATTTTTACTATTTTTTTCCTCAAATGCATCACGACATCATGATTTCCAGATCAGCTCTTGGGATGATTCATTTGAGGACACATAATGGAAAGTAAAGGTGCTGTACTGATGAAGTCACAACCAGTATGATGCTCTATCATAGTCATTATTACACACTGGATGATTAAAACATTATCTAGAAGTCTGTTAATGAACGAATGAATTCAGTGTTGGTGAATTCATGCATTATTAATCCATCAGTGCCTTTGATTTATCTTGTTTACTGGGCATGAATAAGCAGTTAGCTCCCCATTTGGCTCCTCGCGTGTTGGATTCAGGATTTAGAGCCTCTTATTGTAAAGAGATGGAGGGTACAGGGATTGGAGGGGGGGGGGCAGACTTCCC
>OMNV01012948.1:0-15193 GCA_900303265.1 Brotula barbata
AAAAACTAAAAGCAAACGCAAAGCCTGTCACACCGGTATGTCAAGTTGAGTTTTTGTCCTGTCTCCATGTTTGTTTTGTGACTTCCTGTTTTATTTTGGTATTGACTCTCCTCTCGTTTCAGGTGCCTTGCCCTTCCTCACGTGTCACCAGTCTGATTGTCTTCCCTGATTCCTGATTGTGTCCACCTGTTCCCCATTTCCCTCCATGTGTGCTTATAGTCTGCGTCTCCCTTTGTCCTGTGCAAGTGTGTCTTGTCTGTCGTCCAGAGCACAAGCCTCATAGTCATTGTCAGTCCGTGTTCGTAGTAGTAGTTCTAAGTTTAGGTCCATGATTGTGCGTTGCCTCGAAAGAGTGATTTTTGTTTGCCTTTTTGCCATTTTGTTTGTCAGAGCTCCTTAGTTTAGTCCACCTTTTTCCCTGTTCATCCCTCGATTGAGGCGCCTTTGGTTCGTTGCTTTTTGAGAATAAAGCCTTGTCAGCTTGATCCTGAGCTCTGCATCCGAGTCCTCTCTCTGAGTCCCCCCGTGATAGTTTAATGGTTTAATAATGAGAGAACTGAAAATATCACGTCAGAGCTGGACAAAACATATAAAAATGATATATAATATAAATCGACTTTTCACTCAGTTGCTCTGGCAGAAGAAATCAACACCCACAGGCACTATAATTCTTCCAAACTTTTAATATTTTATCCACAATTCACTAAATCACTCTCTGTAAATGTAGCCTTAAATATAAAATAAAATAAACAGCTGGCAGAGGGCAAATTTAAAAAAAAAAAGTAAAAACTTGTAAAATTTGAAAACAAAAAGCAAAAACAACCTTAAACTCAAGAGCGTTGACCTGTGTGTTGACCTTTATTTGCATAAATAAGCAGCACCCTGGGCCGTAGGATAACTTTGTTCACCTCATCTGAGTTCTGAGCAAACAGTGAACACTCACAGCCCGTTCTCACTCAAACTCATGTCACTAATCTGTGTCACTGGAGCTTTTGTTGCTGCGTGTGTGGCTTGGTTGGGGCATTTTTGGCCCCCGAGGTCATGTAAATGTGAAGTGTGAGTGTGTGTGTCCATGGGTGTGTGCAGGGTTCAAGGTTATTCACTCTGTACAAACAGAGCTTTGTTCACCATGACTACATGTTTTCACTGTTTTGATGTAGTGAGCAGTGTTGAACACAAGAAAAACAAAGATTATTGCACACACACACACACACACACACACACACATACAACCCAATCAATTTGTCACAGTTCTGCGGATTTCATTTGTCTACTTGTTTTCTAGCTTTCTTGAAATTTTCCTTGAATTTTTATATAATTTCTCTCTCAATTAGGCATGTACTCAAATGGTTTCATGTAGTAAAAGTCAGGATGTGAAAATTAAAAAATAGTTTTGACTCTATCTGTAGATATTGGTATTTTTGGCAGAAATTAGAAGAGAAAGGGGGCATAAAAATGTTGGTAAAACAGGAAGGATGGAAGACAAGGGGACGGAAATGTGGAAAAAAGCTGACAAGCACTGGTCATGAAGAAAGAGGGGGTGAGGGTAGGTAAGGAGAGAAGGACAAGAGGTCAAACAAAAGGAAACATAGAGGAGGAGAAGAAAAAAAGAACTAAAGGCACCTGGAAGAGGAGAAGGGATGAAAAAGATGAAATAAACAAGAAAATTAGGTAGGAAATAGGGAGTGACCAAAGGTCATGATATTGTCTTACCTTCCAAACACACACATTCACGCACACATACACCAAACTTAAACAATCTACATGTCTGAGCCAGCCCCCTCATCTCAGATCAGATGAACCCCAACAGTAAGCAGAGCCGGAGCAGGAATGTTAATGCAGCGAGATCGGAGTCACTGAGTTCAAGTGACACGAGTGAGTGAAGGCAACAATGGGAAAACTGTGGATTACTTTAAGAAGAACTCCACCGTAATCTATCATCTGCACTGACACACAGTGCACGCGCCGGCATGTTTTTTTAATTATCCGATTGGCAGTTCGGCTGAGCTATCGGCGGTCTCATCGCCGCTCGCTATGACTCATATTTACACCCCAGAAGAGCCGCGAGGGGCACTTAATGCAGTTCCATGATGCACCGTGTCACATTTCTCATCTGACAAAGTGGAAATCGGCAAAAAAAAAGGGAAAATAATTTATCGTCAAACTGGGAGGTAGCTGAGCGATGTGCTGAGTCAAGAGTAGAGAATCAGAAATGAAACACAGCAGAGGAATTCAGTTTGGATCCCAAAACCCAGAGGTATTCGATCATGGATTTTCAATTATTTTAGTGTTTGGTTCACATAAGCATGCCAGATATTATTGGGATGAATTATACACATTAATGTATCAACTTTGAAGCTGTAGAGCGTTAGAGAACTTCTGATTTACTGTCTTTGGTCTGATGGGGGTACCGAGTCGTTACCTCCCAGGAGGTCGTGCTTTCAGCTGTTTGGTTGTCTGTTAGCAGGATTTGATGACGATGATGATTGCAATGAAATGTTTTGTGCAGGTTGGTCATGATCCAGTGAAGATCCATCACAGTTCATCGGTTGTCCTGATGGTGGCACTACGATAACCACTTTGATCTCCTCCAATAAATACAGAATCAACATTTTTCTGCGGATTCTATGGGTCTATCCGCACCCTTCCATATAAACCGTCAAAAGTTTTCCATAAACATTTTGTATCTGTGGCTTAGGGAGTAAGATGATCGTCTAGTGATTGAAGGGTTGCAGGTTCGATCCCCCGCTCCTCCGTGTTGAAGGTCGCTGAGCAAGACCGAAGCCCCAAATTGCTCCCAACAAGCAAGTGGGCCTTGCGTAGTGTGGAATGTGTGTATGAATGGGTAAATGCGAGGCAAACATTGTAACGCGCTTTGTAAAAAAGCGCAATAGAAATGAAGTCCATTTACCATCTGTTTTATTTGAAAACTTTACAAAACAACAATTTAACAAACTGTCTACCTTCACATCACAAATGGTGAAAAGCATGGTCCTGTTCCAGATCCTGTACTACCATATCATCAGGTTTAGATTAAATTCAAATCAAACAGACACCGCCGAACAAAAATTAGAGCTTCGATCTGGCCGAAATTATTGTCCACAAGTGACCCGGTAATTACAGGGTTCTGTCTGATTTTTGTCCAGCAAGAATGTGCCATAAAGTTTTCACCCCGGACCCAAACTGAGCCAGACAAAGATCTTATATCATATCCATAAAAATCCTCTGATACCTTCAGCACTAAAACAACTTCATCCCTCATCACCCGTCATCAACATCAACTTTTAGTCTTAATGATCTCTTGAACTACGGGGCTCTAACGGCATCTTCCAAGAGTTCAAATCCACTCTGAAATCCTCTATAATGGAACTTATTTCAACCATAAAGACACAGATGACTTCTGAATGCTAATTTATTAACAATAACTCACTCATGTCACCACAAATATGAGTCAAAACCAAAAAACTCTCACATTTGTTGGATGAAGAACAGAGCGATACCCCAGAGATACACTTTACTGCAGGTGAGGACCCAAAGGCCACTCAGCCCGACCTCAGTGTGTATCCTTATGTCCTAATCTGGCCTGGACTGGCTTGAACCACTGGATCCTGTTGGGTCTGGGCAGAAAGCTGGAGCTGGCCCGGTTTTCAGTTGCTGGCGGGTTTTTAATGCTCCCTTGTCTTACACAACATTAGATGGGGATCTAATGGGACAGTTCCTGTAAAGAAGTCGAGATGGGTAAATGAAAGAAACGTGCAACAGAGGGAGGAACTGGAAAACAGAAATGAAGATGCTCTGGAGCTGAAAGTGTGTATTGTTTGAGCTTGGGCTTTTTTCCCCTGCTCCCTTCAGAGAGGACAGGGTCGCAAAACAGAGAAATCACAGTCCTGCTTATGGACACGTTGGCAGGACGGATGTTTTCCCGTCACAGTGACAAATTTCATGAAACCGCAACTCCAGCTCAGGGAAAGCAGCTCTCAATAAAAAGTAAACTGGTGAGATAATGAGATGACGCGACGCCAAATGTAGCACTGATTGATTGGATCTGAATCTCACACACAAGCTTTGGTTTGTTTTGCCGCCAGATTCAAAGCAGCCACAGCTGGAGGCAGAAACATATCAAACTGATTCCACGGCACATCAACATTTTGCATTACATCAGACGTTGGGGTATGAAAAGAAGGTGCCCGAGAGTTTATTTTCATTTGTTCTGGTCAACAACAAATGTGACATCTTGCCACATAAAACCTAACATGGGGTCTGTTGTTCTCGTCATTTTGCAGAATATTTAGGGGACACCGAGGGGACACCGAGGGGTCTCTGAGGGCGACGTTGCTCAATTGCTGCTTGGATTTTGGTACCCTTTGGGTCAAAGAGCGTGTTTGGCTTATGGGTGTCCAGTTAGTTAACATGTACGTATGTATGTTTGGATAGATAGATGGATGGATGGATGGATGGATGGATGGATGGATGGATAGATAGATAGATAGATAGATAGATAGATAGATAGATAGATAGATAGATAGATAGATAGATAGATAGATAGATATACAGTGTATAATATATATAATAATATAGTACAGTACAGTATTCAAAGGACATAGGATAATAAATTAGTATACGACACAGAAAAGGAATAAAAATGAAGGAGGTTTTAAAAGTCCTTCAGTCCGTCACAGTAACCTTTGCTCTTTTACAGTATGGAACTTTTGACTTCTCTTTACCATCGATGTGTTGAATATCATTTTATAAAAAATTCCCCAGAATACATCCTGATGCGTTTAACATCTTTGGACATTTAGGGCATTTCCCTTGAATGTATAGTTAAACTCTTTTTACAGCGTGGGGGATTTTATGTCAGTTTCCATAATCCCAGTCCTTTTCTTGGCTCGCCGTGAAATTGGAAAGAAATTACTGTGAAGGGTTTGTCCTTATAGGAAATAATTGCACAACGGCCAAACTTGGCTTGACATGGCAGAACAAAGTCTTTTCCCAACATTCTCGTACACCCAAGCAACATCTTGATGTTCAGACTACATTCATCTGTAAACAGGACATTATGGTGAGATGTAAAGTGAAAACTGCTGACTTAGTTGAAATCCAATCATAATCCAGCAGCGTTCCCAGTAAACCCTTTCCATTCTCCAATTTCGGTCGTCCTTCCCTGCAAATGATTAAATGTAATTCATTGTTTACTCAAGCATAATAACTCAATCTCTAAATAATAGCACAACCTTTCTGCTGAAGACAGCAGACAATGACTTTGGCAGCGTGTGGTTGGAAGAGCGTGTGTGTGCGTGCACAAAGCTGCATTCATGCATGCATGAGAGTCATCCTTTCACCCCTGCACTCTAAGGGAGAATTCATCTGATGAAGAGAGTTAAGCCGTTACCAAACGCTAATACTAAACACATTTCAAAAGCCCACACCTGTAATTTGTCTTAAATGTGCATCGTGCTGGAAAAAACACAGCACAGCAGCGTAATAGCCGAGCTAACCAAAATATATCAGCTGAGGCAGACGCTGAGCCGTGGTGATGTCATCAAGACTGAAAACCTGAGATGTATGGTAACAAAATAAAAAGTACTTCACTACAATACATAAGGATGTTTCAGGAGGATTTGTACTTGGTGAAGTATGAATATTTTTGCAAATTTTTCATGGAGGGAAATCTCTACCTTTACTTCAAAATGCAGACTTCCTGTTTGTGATAGATTGACTCTAAATTGTCTGAATAAATGTGAAGTTCAAGCTGAACGTCACAAAGAGGACTCTTGACAGCCAAACTCCTTTACTGCGTCCTCCATCTTTAAATGATGTTTGAAACGCCTTGTCGTAGTGATCAGGGACTTCTTTTCTTCATCGACGATATGGTCGATGATATGGTTATCTTTAAAGTCATGTGGAGCGTTGGCTGAGATTACAATTTTATGGTATAAATGACACTGAGAGTACCTGATATATTTTCATTTATCAGCAGCTAAATAACTTTTACTCAAGTATGATTTCTGAGGAGTCACTTTAACTTTGTTTTTAGATAGGATACTGTATCTGTACTTCTACTTGAATATAAGTTAAAGTACTTCATCCAGCACTGCGTAAAATACAACAAGATGGATCTGACTTACATCAAGCTTGGCCCAGGCTGGTTTTGATGTCCTGCTTCCATGGATGATGCCTGGCTGTGTGTGTGTGTGCCTCTACTAACTCGGAGTTCTTACGGTGTGATTTTGTCGAGCTCTGATTATGGGTATTACATTTAAAATAAATCTGCTGAAGCCAAAAGCAGGAGGATCAAGTGTTCCTCCTCATTTTAGAGAGAAATGTTTTCTTATCCTGGAGATCAAAGCTATTTTTTGTTGGATTTGATACCATAAAAACAACGCCATCCTTCTATTTTCAGTCTGATCCCCATCACAGAGCTGTAAATCAGCAGGTCAGTGGTACTTGTGGGCGAAATATGAGTCGAAAAATGAGGGGTCAGATTAATAAAGCAGATTTATGAAGTGGAGTGGTGAAAAGGTCAAAGGAGAGGTCAAGCTTCCATGCAGCGCCAGGCAGTTGTGCATCAGCCCAGAAACAAGAGGTGGAAATGAAAAGCTCCAGCTCTGGAAGCACAGGCGACCAGCTTCTCATCAGCTGTGTGAGCATAGAAAAACTTAAGAGGGATGACAGCCTCTGCACAGAAACAGCCATGAGCCTTTACTGCCGTGACACTGATGTTCCATTGAGGCGCTTTACTTCCCTCTGTGTAATATCCAAGCTAACTAGAATATATCAGCAAAGGACAAGGGACGACTCTGGCTGTTCTCATCTGTCTTAAATGTCTTTGGGAGGATGCACAAAACAGAAAAAAAACGGTGGCAGCAGGACGCCAAATATGAATCATGAATCTTTCTTACTCTTCATTCAGTCATTTGTTTTTTTTTCTTCACTTGGTATTTCTCGCTTTATTATGCATAAAAAAGACACTTTTATCTGTTCGGGTTCAGAGTTTTGAATTATCTGTCATAATTCCAAAAGTCTTAAGGCAGATCTGGATCGGGATCCAGGGCT
Source organism: Brotula barbata (assembly GCA_900303265.1). NCBI lineage: Eukaryota > Metazoa > Chordata > Actinopteri > Ophidiiformes > Ophidiidae > Brotula > Brotula barbata. The sequence continues at coordinate 7,057 of OMNV01012948.1, forward strand.
TTTCTTTTTCCATTCCGTTAAATATTACAGGACAGGGCATGTATTGACATTTTCTCCAAGGCCAATTTGGCAAAAATTCAGAAATATCTTCGTTACTAATTAGGAAGTTGGAAACGGAAGAGTGAGAAAAGACTGTGTGTGTGTGTGTGTGTGTGTGTGTGAGTGTGCATGTCAGTATCGGCTTTGCTTTCATTCAGACCGAAGTGTTGCTGCCTTGACTTTGGCGTTACCACGGTCTCCTTGTGGAAACAAGTTATCCAGCATAACAGCTCTCACTTACACTCCATAATAATGTTATATTCCAATACGTAGGAGTGTTAATGAAAAAGAATGTGAGTGAAGTAACAGATTCAGAAGATCTGTTTCATGCTTCTGATTTCAAGCAAATGATAGAAGTCTGTGTTTACACAGATAAAGAGCAAATCAGCGGAGTTTCTGTGTAACCTTAACTTCTGGATGCTCTCTCCTCTTCCTCTTTTTGGACCTTGGTGCTTTGTGTATGTAAATATTTACCCCTGCCAAATATTACAACGCAGTCCAAATTCATTTTCTAAGAGGCCTTGAGGAAGCCTCTGTTTGGAGGAGCCTTTTGTCTTAAACTTTTGGGCAAGCTGGCAGCCTTTTTGCCAGTAAAAATGTAATGAGGAAAGACACGGGGGGAAAGCACGGCCCAGCGTTTGCTGCTTGACTTTGTCCACACACTCCAAAATGTAACTTTATGCCTCTCTGATTCTTTCCACTGATCTTTAAAGGTATTAATGATGATTGGACTGTCACCACCCAAACTACTAAATCCATTAGAGCCCATTAGTCTCAGTTACATGACAGCACTTTCCACGTGTTGAATTGGAGCTAGATGCTGTACAATCATGTTCCCCAAAATGTCCAGCTAATCCGCTTAGACAATCGGAGCAGGAAAGTGGGCAGAGTTGTAATGGAGTAAACTTGTCACTGCATTGGAAAATACAGGACGTGTGTTCTCTCTTTGGCTTGGTGTGTGTTACCCTTGGCCAAGGCCTAATGCTGGGTCGTCCCATCAGACTGTTCCTGTCTGAGATGAATCCTTGCTTTCTCTCTCTCTCTCTCTCTCTCTCTCACAAACACACACACACACACACTCACAAAAACAGATGTGGACACTTTTGTTGACCATGAAGTTTGAAAGAGAGAATGGGTTTTAGTAACTTCCATTAACAGAAGCATCTGTTTGTTCCATTGTAAGAGTGTCACGGCAACAAGGATTAAAAATAAGGAAATGGATGAGTGTAATAACTCATTATCACCTTTTCTGTTGAAAGTCCATGTTTTCATTTCCAGGTTCATTATTATAAATGCTCAAAAAAGAATAATCCATTTCTTCTATCATCAGCTGGGTGAGTTATTCTGTGGAAGAATGAGAGGAAATGAGGAGTAACAGAAGTCAGAGTGAGGAGAGCAGACGGAGCAGGAATCATGAGAATTCCGCTGTGTGTCATCGTGTGTCTAAGGTTTGGCACGAATGTCATTCCATCAATCTTGAAGAAACAAAAGTGACTTAGACTGTGTTTTTCTATAACAAGCAACTGTTATTTTGTGGCAAATTTAAACCTAAAACAAGCCACAATTTCAACAGGCTACAAACACAGCTGGAAGCAGCTGTGAGATTCATCTACAGTGTGATAAACCCAGACTGAGTGGATGTGTGAAAAAACTGAAGTTTGTCAAAGAAAGTTAACCAAAAACAAGTAAAGACAAAATGCGCTGTGCTGCACCTCAGGGTAGGAAAGTTAAAGTGAACCTCTTGAGCCAACGGATGGAAGATAAATGTTCCAAAACCAATTACTGAAGACAAACTTTTGAACACAAGGTGAGATTTCAGGCATAAATCTCAGTTAAACAGAAGTGCAGGGCTTTGTCCTTCAAAGTGCACTGGAAACATCATATGAATGGTTTGGTTATCGGTCAGAGTATCAGTGAGTCACTCTGACGTGTCAGACTCTCATCATAATTCTACCCTGGAAATGGTTTATTTTTGGTTCCCACAGGCCTTTGCACAGCTGTTTGATGGCTCTTTGTCCTCTGGTCATGGTCACACTCGAGTATGTATCAGGGTACCTTCTTGGGAAATCTGTATAAAATGATACCAAACAGATGCAGAACATCACATGGAAATCACAAATGCCATAACTTTCCTTGGAGTTTATTATTATGGAATAATGGATTTTAGGACTTTTTAATTTTTTAACTTTCTCGAGAAATTTCGATCTTTTGAAGCGGTTTTATTTTATTATCATTATTATTCATTATTTTATTTATTTATTATTTTATCTTTTATTGTGTTGTTGCTGTCCATGTTCCAGGGGCAGCTAACCATTTAAGCCACAGCTCCCTATGAAAATAACTTTATTGATCAGAGTGATGAGAACCAGACTGCTGATTCCGACTGAGATCGGGATCACAATGCAGACAAGACCACAGATTGGACAACATTTCAGTTAAACCGAACATTCTGGGTTTTTCCCCTTATCTGATAAACATATCTGGTTACATGTTAGTACAAGCCGAAAACACAGACTTTATTGTAAAATAGTCTAATACATGCTAAGTCAGTGATAAAATGTCAAACTATGCAGCATCTCACACAACTGAAACAGCGCAAAGTTGTGTGTGAGTATAGGCTTGCGTGAGTGTGTATCTGTATCTGTATATTAGAGAGAGTAAGAGAGTTAACACTGTAATGGGTGCTAGGATCCACGTTTATCCTTCAGCTGTATGGGCCCTGCTGCCCTCACCGACTTCCAGGGCTTCGTCACAGACTTCATCACCATCCCCGTCTGACTTACAAAGGCCAGATCTTCCAGTTGGGGAAGGACCGCTCCGTCACTCTCCAGACCCTCGACAGGCCTTCATCGTGGACACAGACGGCAGCAATGTGGGTCTCAGCACTGTATTGTCCCAGGAGAGAGAACATAACAGCTGGCTATTGCCTACCACAGCTGCTCCAGAGAGGAAGTACTGCGTGACAGATGTTCCTTTTACGGACTGACCATGTCTCTCACAGCTGGTTCCTCAATGTCAAAGAGCGAGAGGGACAGCTAGTCCAGTGGCTGGAGACTACCACTTGTGGTGACCACCAAGTTGGCCTGCTCCATGCCAACGCTCATGCTCAGTCTTGATGGCAAGGGGGCGGAGACAGCAGCAGTCTCAGTCTTGTGCACCACGACGGACAGTGACAGATTTTTTCTGCCAGAAGCTGTCAACCTGAGTAATCTGTTTGGATCTTCATCATTTGAGTTTCCTCAGCTTTCATTGCTTACATGAATGATGCTTAACTGGGATAATCTAAGACAGATTACATTGGCAGATTTGACTAGAATATTTTCAAAAATTTCACTGGATTAGAAAAAGTTTTGCACATCCCTCGACATACCAGATATCGAGCATCATCTCATAAACAGACAAACAGACAGACAGAGATAGAGAGAGAGAGAGAGAGAGAGAGCTCCTGTTTTGCTCTCAGATAAGCAGCTGGAAGGGTTTTTTTTTTCTTGGAGCTGTGCTGGACTCTCACTTTGCCAGGAGTCCAACAGCAACTGGAGACCATCCTCGTCTGGGTGCAGATTAAAGAAGCTGCTTCGTCCAACCACAGAGCCAAGGCTTACATTGATACATTAACATGCCGTCACAGTGTGGGAGTGTGCACTATGAGAATATTTGGCAGAAAGACATGTTGGAAAATATGGTAGCAGTCTAGATAGTGGAACAAAAAGTGGCTTATTTAAATCGCTTTGAAATCTCCGTAAATGATGTATCGGTCATCAGCAGACGGAAGGTCCAAAGTTTCCCAAATATGCCAAATATCTATATGAAATGATGCACAGCACATCTAGAATAATACAAATTGAAAATTTACCTGCACACTTGATTTGATCTTGAATTAATTTTAATTTTAATTATTAAGATTATTTATAGATGTTTTATTCCTTTTACCTCCCTGGTGTATTTGTTTGCATGTTACTGTGTATTTGTTTTGTCTGTCCAACATCCAATAGCCTGTTTTTTGTTTCATATAATCATTATGTAGAAAAAAATTTACAGTGTTTGAATTCCTGCCATTGAAAAAGATTTTCTTTTTTCATAATGGAAAAAAAAGCAAATTTCCCACCGACCCCCTGCAATGACGCTAACTTAAATGTCATTCAACACATGTTGTCCACCTTCTTGAGATGGTTCATTGGGTTGGGGGGCGAGGTGTGGGGACAGGGCTGCTGAGGACTGGTCTGGTATTAGGAGGACCAGGGACGACTGATTTAGTATGAGCACTTAGATAAACATTTACCTGCATTGATAAAATGTAGGATGAAAAGAAGTCAAACGTGTTTATTTCACTGTGAACATGAAGCTAACAGGTTCTTTGCTACCACTCACAGACTACACACACCTCTCTTTGACAAAAACTGGGCCACATACTGTTGACCTTTCTTTTCTCTATCTCCTGTTTTTCCTTCCTTTCTTTCCTCGTTTGGAAACCAGATTTCCTGGATGACCGCGGTGTTCCTCTCCTCTGAGCGCAACTTGGAACAGGGACGTGCTCAGGCAGGGCCGAACCGTTTCACGCGGATACGGGCAGGGTGGTCAATACGAATGTTTACTTTTTTCCAAAAACAAGTAAAGCCAAGGAGCCTGTTGGTGCGGTGGAATGGTGGTTAGCACTGTTGCCTCACATCAAGAAGGTTGTGGGTTTGAATCCCACGGTTGACCTTTTCTGTGTAGAGTTTGCATGTTGTCCGCGTGGGTTTCCTCCGCTTTCCCCCACCCACAAAATCCCTCCGTAATCCAGCTCAAACTCTCTCGGAAGTCAGGGAAGAAAGAAAGCCCCGGAAACACACATTAATGTTTAAGGGTCTTTGTCTGTGTGGAGTTTTTTTCTATTGCTCTATTTTTTTCTCTTTTTTTCTCTATGTCTGCGTGGGTTTCCTCCGGGTACTCCAGTTTCCTCCCACCGCCAAAGACACGTTGGAGTATGGTAATCGACCATAGGCGTGAATGGGCCATCTGAGAATACCGCCTGGCTCCAGGCTGTAACATAAAAAAAAACAAAAAAAAAAACCATTCTCCATCTTGTTAAAGGCTTTTTTCTCTTAAAAACCCTTTTGTCAAGAATTCATTACATTTTTAAGAAAAAATCTTCAGGATCTGAAACAAAAATGACTTAATCAAATGAAGTTTGTCCTGTTTGACTCTGTTGGTGCTCCTCACTGATTGCAAATGAAAAAAAAAATCTGAAACCATGATGATGAAGCGTTGTGGTAAGACCTTGTATATTTTTTTTGATTGCAAAAGCACAGACATTAAGACAAACACGGTGATGTAAAGATCAATTGGTTCGGCCGATGAGGATGTAATTACACCGTAAGTTGATCGTGACTGTTATATATTATGGTGCCACAGGGAAAATACATCCAAGAGTAATAACTGCACTGTGCTAAGCCACGCAAATCAAAGAGTGTTTGTCGGTTTGGACCACTGCGTCCTCCCACCCTACACCCTCCACCTCTCTGGATCCTCAGCACTGTAAAACCCTCGGTCCCTATTGCTGTTTCAAGAGTCTGTCCAATATTGACGTTCACCCTCACTCATCCAGCTGTTCTTGTGCCGTGTCTCTTGGAGCGAATTGTCTCGTTTTGGCATCCAAACCAATGGAATCTGGTATATTAAATTGCCATTAATAGACAGTTTGCCAGAGCCTGACAGAAGTTAACATTAATGAAACACAGACACACAGTCTGATAGAAGTAAAGAGAGGCAGCTGCCTTTCATTCTGTTTGATGTTGGCAAATCAAGTCAATCTTTCTGATTGTTCCTATGAATGTGAATAATTAAGGGGGCAAACTCAACCAGTTCCCACTCGTTGACCCAGCACAGGACCCAAAACCTCTCACCGTAAAATTGCTTCAACAAAAAAATTCTGTGATCTGGAAAATAATTTTTATTTAGAACATTCAGGCAAACCATTCGGGTTATTTATGTGCCTCTTCACATCAGTAAGCTATTGATAATTACCTACAGGCGTAAAATATAGAAAAAACTCCGGAGCCACTAAGGGGATCTGGACAAAAGAAAATCAAGAGAATGTTTCCCGTGATCACAAGAAAATTTTCCAGTGCTCACGAGAAAGTTTCCCATGAAGTAGGTTTATTGCTCCCGGAGTGTGCGTGGGATGTGTGGTGCACATAGGTGAGCTGCCGGCTGCTTTCCAGTGTGGAAATGATATTACAGGAGTAAGTTGCACTATATTTTAACCTTGGACTTTATTTATTATAAGGACATTACTGTGTTGCTTGGAAGTTGTCACTGTTATATTGTCTCAAAAGAAAATTTGAAACAGATTTTGAAGGCTTGTAGTTTATTTCGGCGCAAACCATATAACAGTTTGGTTTGGGTCAGGAAAGCCAATAAATTCACTTCTGCTGCCATTCTGTCTAGTAAGATGAGATTTTGACAACTCTGGAAGCGGACGGGAAACTGTCTAGAGAGCATGGGAAACTTAATAGTGAGCACGACAAACTTTATAGTGAGCACGACAAACTCTCTGGTGAGCAGGGGAAACTTTATGGTAAGCATTAAAAACTTTCTTGAGAGAATAGAAAACTTTCTGGAGAGCATGGGAAAGTTTCTGGTGAGCACAGGAAAGCTTTCTGGGTTGAGTGGGAAATCTTTCTGGTGATCACAGAAAACCTTTTGCAGAGGATGGTGAACTTTCTGGTGAGAATGGTAAACTTTCTGGAGAGCATGGGAATCTTTCTGGTGAGCACAGAAAACATTTTGGAGAGAATGGGTAACTTTCTGGTGAGCATGAGTAACTTTCTGGTGAGCACAGGAAACTTTTTGGAGAGAATGGGAAACTTTCTGGTGAGCATGGGAAACTTTCTGGTGAGCACAGGAAACTTTTTGGAGAGAATGGTAAACTTTCTGGTGAGAATGGTAAACTTTCTGGAAAGCATGGGAAACTTTCTGGTGAGAACAGGAAAATTTTCTGGGCAGAATGGAAATCTTTCTGATGAGTACAGGAAACTTTTTGGAGAGAATGGTGAACTTTCTGGTGAGAATGGTAAACTTTCTGGAGAGCATGGGAAACTTTCTGGTGAACACGGGAAACTTTCTGGTGACTTGAAAGTTTAATGTCCCCGTAGATGCTTTGTAAAAAAAACGTCCTGATTTGTTTAAAAACCTCCAGGTCCCTACAGTAACCATTACATTTTTCCAGCAGTGTCATTTTAATTTCCCTTTTAATTCATTTATATTCTAGATGTGTTTGGGTTGGGTATCATTTTATACAACTGTACACAGAACGCATGCTGATATATTCCTCTGTATTTATTTTGTATTTGTAAATATTTTTTAAATACATACATCATTTTTCATTAGAATATAAGATAACCTGACCCAAAATAAGCCATGAAGACAGATTGATTGGTGTTGAAGAGGATAAAGTAGCAGGAAAGAGAAACGGTACAGACTGGAGTGTTGGCACACATGCAGAAAACAAATGAGGGATGACAGGAAATAAAAACTGAGCAGTTACAGTTTAAATTATTTACAATATCACAAACACTTTCCTAATATCCTCTTCATTTTTGTCACTGTAATTGAATGAGTGAAAAGTTATGCTTCAGTTATTCAATTTGAATTTAATGGTACATTTGTGAGATTTATTTCAAGGTACTGCTCGCGTCTCTCTGACTTTTATAACCGAGGTTACAAAGCTTTAAAAGTTATAGGCAAACATTACTACTTTCAGTCTTTATCTACTTTCTTCTACTGCTAATGTATAATTTGATGACAATGCACATAATGAGTGTAAAAACATTTGTATTATTATTTCTTGTGGTATATTATATGATGATACTCCTTGGATCGAATCATCTTGAGACCCTCTTGAATACCTGTATATTGGACACCGATAACCACACACACACACACACACACACACACACACACACACACACACACACACACACACACACACACCCACACACTCGTCCAACTGTGTTATGCAATATCAGTGTTAACAGATGCTTTCTTACTCATTTTAAGTTTTTACACATCTCCAGTGCCTTTCAAACCCCGACTTGGATGAAAAGTCCTGATGGAGGAC
>OMNV01012950.1:0-19941 GCA_900303265.1 Brotula barbata
AAGCAGAAGGGGAGGAAGTAGAGGAGGATTTAATGATTTATACATCAAACATTTGTAGTCTTTCCAGTTTTATATGATTGTCATCTTGGCTATGAGCAATAAGACAAGTAATGATAATGATAATAATAATAGATAGACAGACAGACAGACAGACAGACAGACAGACAGACAGACAGACAGACAGACAGACAGACAGATAGATAGATAGATAGATAGATAGATAGATAGATAGATAGATAGATAGATAGATAGATAGATAGATAGATAACTGAGATTGTTCGCCATTAATTTTCAGTCTAGTTGGGACAGTTTGAGCAATTATTTCTTGGGATAAACCCAAACAGCAGAGTTTGTGCATGGTGTTGGACTTTGTTGTATTATATGAATTATTGCATGTCATAGAAAAGGTCTTTATACATCTTGTCAGTTAAAGTGTGTTTTGAAATGGCCTTGATGTCCGCGTTCCTCTGATAAGCTGTTTTCAATATCCAAACAGGTTCAATTTGAATAGTTTGTCCTGTGCTTTATGCGTCACACACAGATGGTGAAATTTAGCACTGATGAGACTGAGAACTTTAAGTACAAACATTCCAATTGTCTTTTATCATCAAGGGAACTAATTCAGAGTTAAGCTGAAAAGAAGAGTTTTGTGGCCCTGATGAGTACGCAGATAGTGCGTAATCTCCAAGGAGGATCCGCTTCAACGCTGATAAATCAGCACAAGGAAAGCCTGCTGTTGCCTACGTTGCTTCCGTGCCCCCTCGTTGCGTCACGTACTTCCTTATTAAGCTCGATTTCCTGCTCTCCATCTGCTTCGTTTCCTGGGAGAGACGAGGCAGGCGGAGGCTGGGGGCTGGCTGCCTTTGTAAGGGTGCTATGTTATGCAGCATCACACTGCCTCTTCTGTTCACAGAAGCGGGGCAGCGCATTAGCAACCTGACAAGAAAAAAAACAGCTTACAGTGCACACACACACACACACACACACACACACACACACACACAACCCTAACCTGCAATCTGCCACGTGGCAGTTTATTTTAGAATTTGTTTTCATTGTGTTCACTTTTGTACAGTCTGAAATTTGTTCAATTTATAATGAGTCATGGATCTGTCATGATATGACATAACACGCATCAAGAAAAGATGTAATTGTCCCTTAAAAAAGAATCCACCTTTAATGTAATATGAGTCACGACACCACCCCGTTTTCATGACTGTCCACTCTTCACAGATAGTACTGTGGGTTGAGCCGTCACCGCTTCCACACTTCCAAGTCATGCAGCGTGACTATAGTGTGACTTCCAGTTTAACCTTTAGCCACATGGTCCGTGGCCTGCTGGTTGTACCGCAGTTGTGTGACTTTGCCATTTGCCACAGCAGTTGGCACCGACTTGAGGCCTTTCAACAACCACACACACACACAGCTGAGTGACAATACATTGTTGCAGGCTGGGGTCTCGGAGGAGCCCCCAACTGACAGACCTGCTGACGGCCTCTCTGAATCACATCCCTTCACGAGCAAAGTAATAAACCTGCCAACGGCTTCTTGGTCTTCTGTGTTTTCCCCTTTACTTTGTGCAGAATGCTACCACTCAGCCTCTACTGTGGGCAGAATATTTATCTTAGAGAATTTACCATTGGACCTGTGAAATAGAACTAGTTCTTAACATCTTAAAGTCTGAGGTAACCACCAATATGTCTATATTTATAAAGTCTTCTGTTAAACTTCATTCAAAAAACATAGTTTCTAGAGATACAAAATATTTCAGCAAGCATTCAGGGAAAAACTATAAATGATACCAAACACATCCAGGATAACAAGAGATTTGATGGAGATTAAAAATTATATAGATTAAATATATATGTATATATGTCTATGGATTTCAAATATATTATAACTTCTCATAACTTCCAGAGAAGTTATGATACATTTTATAACTTTTCCAGGACGTATAATGTATCATAAATGGGTCAATAAGGTCAAAAGGCCTACTGAATGTTTCCAAAGTCTTTCAAATAACTTTAAAGTGTTTGCCTTAAAGTGTATTCAATTCATTTTTCAGACATACACTCCGTTACTTTAAGTGGTTAACTTGTGTTGAAGGAGAAAAAAACACTGTTAGCTGATCCACGGTGTGTTTTCCCTCGGCTGTTCACACATGTGACGCTGGCAAATTATTCATTGGAGGCACATCCTGTTACTATAACAATATATCACTCCGAGCTCTTTTACATAAAAAAAGACAGCCCCAATTCCATATACGGTAGTGGGCGGTCGGTGTAAACCAAGTACCGCGCTCTGATTGGGTGAACGGTCTGACATGATCTTTTTTTCTACAGGCGTTGCTAACTCTGATTGGTCGGTGGACTTGGTCCGATTTGAGCTCATTATCTTAATCAAGCGTAGATGAAGTCAGGAGGAAAAAGCAGAAGCCAAATAAGAACAGCATTTTTGGCGTGGAGCATCGTCCTCCGACGAAAGGGTAGCACTGGCTGAGGGAATAATGCTTGAAAACAAGAGAGAAAGACTGAAAACCTTCCTGCGGAAGATAGACGAGAAGGCCATTGTGAGAATCAAGCACTTCATGAAAGAAAGGTGAGCCGAATGAATATAGCTAACGGAACCGCTATCTCTGTCATCATCATCAGCTGGGAAGATGCTAACGGTAACTGCTAGCATAATATTTGCTCTCGGTAACACTCATGGCGGCTTGAATTGTTTTGTGTCGCGTAAATGTACCACTTAAATCACAGTTGGGCAAAATGTTGAGATTTTATTTTTCAACAATGAATTGTCAGTGTGATTGTGCGTACAGTTTTCGGCGAAAGGATTAAACTAGCTAGTTAGCTTCCCGTTAGATGTGTTGGCATTTAAATTACGGCGTCGCGTTCATTTTAACTCCCTGATCGTGGATTAATTAAATACTGTATTAAGCTGTCAGAAAATCAAACCTCTCTACAAATGTAATTGTACCCCGTCATTTTTTTTTAATTTTTTGAGTAAATGTTTGGAATGTTAATGTGTATTATTGTGTTGATGTTTCTAACGGTTTAGCATAAGCTCAGTGTTAGCTTAGTGAATGAGCTGTTCGTCATTCTAGGATTTGTCGTCTTGTGTATCACATCTTTAAAAAAAAAGCTGAGAAAAACTACGTTTTATGAATGATACGTGTGAAGAATTCAATTTTGATTACTTTTCAAGCCAGTGATGGAGGCTTTTCCGTGAGTTATTTATGATTTGATACAGGCCATGGGGATTGTATTCCCATTTAATGTATCATTAAAGTCATTGCAGTTCCCTTGTGGGGTCTAACAAACTCACATGCCAGTTTGCGTATAATAGTTTATCTTGTTCATGTAAATGTATGGTGCAGGAGCACTTAAACTTGTGGTTGGTTCTTAATCTTGCCTGTTACTTCACTGTAGCTCATCCAGAGGCCTATGTACAGTATGTGGGGTGGTGCAAGTATGCCCTGCCTTCATAATCAAAGATGATCCAGTCTTCTTATTTAATTGGACCTTTTGCCCCCCACACTCCTAAAAATGCACACACACTTTGCATATTGTTCTCCTTTCCTACTCCTAAGGGCATGTTTACACGTGGGGCATGCATGTTCGGTATATGTTTTCTCAGAAAAGCCTATTTTTAGCTGCTATGGGTGGACCGCCGGTTTTACGTGGTGTTATATTAATGGTTCCAGTTTGCAGCGTGTGGTATGGCATGTGGAGTGATTATCAGTTTCCACTGTGCTGGAGTCAATTTAAACACAGAGGCATACACACAGAAAATGTGGTGGCAATGTCCAAGAGTCGATCCATGAGCTAAGGCGCTGTCTATGTGAACACAAGCGCCTAGAATTGACATCTCCCTGGTTTCTTTGTTCCCTTTCTGTATTTTTCTGTAATTAAATCGCTGTTGAAGTTGAAAATGAAGAAAAATAATCTGAAAACTTGGAACATCGTACATGAAGTTGGTTGTCTTGTATGTATGTGTGGCGCACCTGAATATGTATTTCCTAGCTCACAGCCGGTCACTTTTATACATCAATTATACGCACAGTCCATTAAAAGTTGAGTCATATTGTAAATAGTGGCGTGTAAAGACTTTGAAAGCTTTTTGCCTTGGAGGATCCGGGAGTAAGCTGGGTGGGGCAGCTTTGCAGACATGCATTTGGCTCCAGGAAGATGCTTGAAGGAAAATAGCCTTCTTGCCTGGTGTGGGTAGTGAAAGCAACAGAGGTCCAAATTTATGGGATGTGTTGCAAATGTACAGGACAAGCCCAAGTTATATGGTGAAAACCACATATGCAGTTAGGTTTACAGCCAAATGCGTGCTAAGACAAGAGGTGTTTCTGTCAGGTTATTGCCAATGACTTTGCTGCCCAGGTCACAGAGTTGAGAACAAAGGTTATTTGCGTCTCGGTTGCTTCACCTTTCGCCTTTATCAGTGGTCTGGTGAATTCTTCCTGAAATACTTGCCAAACAGTGCCGGGAAGTAAGTATGTTAATCCTAATGCAAGCTTGTGTAAAGCCTATCTCTGTCCCACCCAGAGCTGAACAGCACAATACTATTTGGTACAATGCTGATATAAGGTTTCACAGTGTCCCATCTGTGTTCATAAGCCATGCAAAAAGTATCTTGATTTCAGGACTAAAGACAGAATGACCTGGGCATTTGTAGCAGCATGAATTCCATGTGGCTGAGGTGTTTTGCCAGTGATTATTATTCAATAAAATCATCTGCTTATAGTCAGTGTTTCTAGATGAAAGCCTGTGCATGTTTTCCTAGCTATGGTACACTGATTATCCCCTTTATTGACGTTGAATTGTTTGTAAATATATAGATGTAAGTTCGTATACAAGCCATTCGAGAGTATAAGTGCATGTACAGCAAAACCCATGACCTAATTTTACTCAAATCCAGAGATGTTTTTTTTTTCTTTCTTTCTTTTTTTTCCCTCTGCCACCTCACTGCTCACATGCCTGGTCAACAAGTCATCTTAGATGCCTTAAAGTAAAGTCTCATAAGCACATTGATGTTAGATAGCCAATAAATATATGTCAGATCCAAGCAATTATTCCAAACCACAATTTTTGTATTGCTTAGTTTACTAAACATGGTCATTCATTTAACTTCTAACTTTGAATAAAATTCAAACTTAAATGTTGTGAACTTGCAAATCTGAATTCTGTGTTGATGCTGGATGACACATGACTGTTATTGAACGATGGGGAGTCATCAGATCACAGCTCGACAAATTAGCAACAGCTATCCAGGAGATGGCGCTCTTCCTTCAAGATTGAAGTCAAAGAAATTTCACAGACGTGACCCCGTCAGCCTTGTGAATCCTTTGCATATTTTGTCACAGCAATGATGTCTACTGTGGGAAAGTTTAGAGAAAAGTATTCCATGCAGAAGCAGTTTTGCAGTCTGAAGGAAGTAGTACAGCAGAACAGCTGACGTCTGCAGCAGGCCTCTTGGGAACATCAGGCTAACGTCAGGCAGTAAAGGAGGAGAATCACGATATTACTCACAGGAGCACTTTTCGCTGGAATGTTTTGTACTTTTACATGAAAGTATGAGTCTGGGAGTAGAACATGCCCTTAAAACTTGCCCACACTTCATTAAAACCCCTGCGGCTCATAGGCAGACTTTAGATGTGAGCACCTTAACAGAAATACAAAATTTCTATTACAGCCACTCACCATTTTTATTTAATTGAAATTATTTGCGTGTGTCACTTGTAACTTCGACTGACAATTAGTCTCACCGATCAATCCAATCGATGTTTCTGTGCCTTTTCCTTTCAGGACTTGAGAAAATGAAACTTTTCCCAACACGCCTTCTCTTATAACTATTGCAAGCATTGTGCAAGCCTGCAGATAAAATGCAGATATCAAACACAAGGGGTGGACCAGTGAGGGAGGTGGTGTTAGACCAAGGTACATGTGGTATGTTCATAGACAAATATAGACTTAATATCGCCTGATGTCTACTTGGCTGCATTACACCAAATTTTTGAATGTGCAATTTAGCTGGCTAAGCAAACAGATCTAAGTATCACTGGAGTGAAAATAAAAACGTGGCTTGTCCCTTTCCCCCCCCAGTCACCCGTAAATATATGAATGTCCTCCACATAGAGTAAGAGCTAACCATTGATATTCATGTTCATTGTACTGGCTGCTTTGGAAACCCTCCACCTCTTGTTATTGAGAAGAAGCTTCTGTTAATGTTTTGAGGCCACATCAGCTGAGAATAACAATGTCCTCCTCGCCCCCCCACTGTGCTATGATCCTACTTTTACTCTCCCGACAGCAGTTTCCACGACAACACTGATTTAGAATGGCTCAGAAAGGACAAAGCTTGACACTCTTTGTATTGAAACTTAGCCTTCCTCTTTGTTTCCTCTGTTTACCCGCCCCTTGTGCTTTCCCCCTAGTTTATTTCTCTCACTTTCCTCATGTTGAGCTGGGATATTTGGAGATGCAGTAAAACAGACCTTTGGACAGTTTGCACCAGGCAGTCAATCGATACACAGGGTCTAAGTGCAAAAAAGAGGTACTTGTTCCCTTGCTCACACACTCCAGACGCCAAAGCTGTCTCAGCTCGGACTGGTTTTTGGGACATGTGGGATGTGTGGTGTTAAAGCTGTGGAGAGAGCTTCTTCTGCTTGAACCACCAGGAAGATATACACATGATCCGGCTCTTTCTGGTGATATGAGGTAAACCTAGTTAAGTTTAGTAATGTTAACGATGCACTTCTCTGTCTCAGGGCACTCAAGGCAGTGACGGTCTGATCAGCGTTTGAGTGAATGTGGTCTTCTTTGCGGGTTTTGCCTTTTGAAATTCTTCCTGGATAACTTTTGTCAAGTAGCTTCTGAAAAGACACACACAAGGGCATAAAACGCTCTTCAAATATATAAACCAATACATCTGATATGCTCTTTACAGCACTCTCATATTTGTGCTTCTGGTGGATTGTTGTAGTCATTGATAATAGTCTGAAAAGAGAAATGCTCGTCACTGCTCTTCATAAAGTTTTTCTCGCTGATTCTGTGGTGAAGTGATTTGTCTGGTCCCTAAATACAACCCCGGAACAAATGCAGATAAAGACGTGCATCAGTTGGTCAGTAATCTCCGTTCCACAGAACATACTGTATCATATTCAACATGTGAGCTTGATGTTTCTCTGTACAGTCGTTTGAGCAAGACAAATTGATCTCTTCTGGCATGCCCAGATAATCATGTTTCCTTACACCATGCGTGTTATGAGTCGAGAGAACGGGAAATGCCTCTGCTTACTCTCAAATGTCAGGTACAGGAACTACGCCCACATCAGCCAGGTAAAGTGATGTGACCATGCAGGACCGTTGGAGAGTGCCATAGGTCAAGGCCCCAATTGGGCCAGTAAACACCCATTTCCGATAGATAGTTAGGCCGCCTCCTGTTGTGTACATGTAAAGCAATCATCATGGAAACTTTTTTCCTTCGCCCCAGTTCATGGGTCATAAATGTGGCCAGGAACACAGTTTTATATTATGTTGACCTGGATTTCAACAGACTTCATAAATGGAGTGCACTTCTGCACACATGTGGATGATTATTAGGTTTCAGATTAGGTTTTTCTTTTTTTTTTTTTTTGCTACTGTATTGCAGCCATGACACAAGTGACCTTTTGTAAATATCCATGTTTAAACAAACTGAGCAGAAGATTAGCTCATTCTTTTAGCTTGCCGGTAAACTGTAAGTTTTACTGGTTTAGTGTGGGTGGCTGGCTCATTGCCAAACTGTGTATTACTTTACAGAGTGCAAAGTGTGAAGATTATATTCCTTTCCGTATTCATATCTCACCTACTATTCTCTCAGTTGTCTCTTAACTCACTGGGCCTGCTGCATCATCTTCTTCTCATACACGTTACTCACGTTAAAGATGGACAGATGTGATACTAATGAGGATACAGATGGTTCTCTTCTGGGGTATCTCATCAGAATATTACAAGTGACTTTATCCCAAAGGAATTCATTTTTGTTAACTGAGCATAGGAAGAGCATCTGTAGATAATGACAGTAACGTGAATGTTCTGTTCCCTTTGCACAGTGCTTATGCATATTTTTCAGGGACAAACAAGCAGTGCTTACACAGATATATTTATTTCAGTCTAAACCATGTATCTTGTTTTCGTTTTTTTTTAAACTTAATTCAAATTCGTTTGTTATTTGTTGTGTTGTCTCGTCTGAGTTACTGGAAACATTTCAACATAGCTTATTTAAGGATTACAGTTAGTCCTCCTGAGTAAACAGAGGATGTTGTTATGAAACTGAGCTGGATGTTTGTTTGTGAAAAGACTGCATTGCCCTGCCAAGTATACCTGTTTCATGGGATCGGCAACAATGATGCTGGTGGTTTAACACTACACCGTGAAATTTTACAAAATTTTAGCCGCAGTATCAATTCTAGAAGTATCTGAGCTGCTTTGTCTATTAAACCAGTTAGTGTATTTTGAAATATATCCAGAATTCTGCATGGTGGATGGAGAGCTAACAACAGTGAGAGTGGTGAGAGATTAAGTGTAGTATCATGTTCCTTTTTTGTCCTTTTAATTTCATTTAGTCCTGTGAACTTAACCCCAAACGCTCATGATGGTGGTTAATGACTATAGGGTACGACTTCTCTAACTTCTTTCTAGAGCTAATAAATTTTGTTACTCATTTTCCTGTGTCACTAATACAAAACTAATACACATTATGCTGCCATTTCTGGAATGCCTGAGAATTGTTCTGCCGTCTCCCTGATTAGTCATATTACCTCAAGGAGGGACACTGATATACTGTACCACTCCTATGTTAATCCGGACTTGATTGAGTACTTACTAGTAATTTACTCAGACACGTGTGCACACTGTGAAGTTCATGGTGTTCATCCTGTTTTGCTAACAAAACACTTGGTAGCAAGAAGATTTTAGTGGTGGATGATTGTCAGTGGAAGTTTTTAACGGCCGGGCCCTGTTTCCTTGAACATGTTAGTGCCTGCTAAGCTCCACTGTGTGTGTGTGTGTGTGTATGTGTGTGTGTGTGTGTGTGCACGCACTCATGCCTGGGGGAGTGGTTGAGTTTGACGTCATTTACGATGAAATATCACCCCATTCTCAGCACAAACCACTTCCCTCTTAAGCAATACACTCATACAGCAGCTTTTTGGACGGTTGGATGTGGAGAAGAATTCTGGATTAATTGGCACAGAAACTCATCTTTTAAAATCATTTCAACATTAAGAAGATTACCAACATCTTGCCTTGTTTATTTTATTCCTTTTTTTCTCTCAACACATTTGGATGGATCTTGATGCAACAATGCTACAGCCTAAACACTTCTAAGCGTTTTGTTTATTTTTTAAAGTTAAGGCAATGCCTACTGTCAGTAGGTATATTAGTTTTCGTTCATCAAAAAGATTTACAAGGTGAGCTGCTGTCTTTGAAGTGACATCTAAAGCTGTTTCAGTTTCTCATTGTTCAGTTTTTCAGAAAGCCAACTTGTCATAACATGCAGCTGAAGATTCGCTTTGTTTGTAACTCGGTGAAATGTTGGCCAGATGGCGTTTTGATGACCAGGTTGGCAGGATTAGGTTGCGTAGCCTGAGGATAAAGCTCAATGAATGTCATATACATTGACTAAAACTTGTTATTTGTAGACACTTTGATGTTCAGCTTGTAATGTTGTGCCGCAGCAAAGGCCTTGATACAACACTCATCAATAATCTCCTGATATAATTAAAGCTGTGGCTTTGGCCATAACGCCGTAAAAATAAGCTCATTTGCCGGTTAGTCATTAGATACACCCAATGAACAACAATGTTTAGGAGTAAACCTATCCCAAGTTCTCAGCTGTAAAGTAGTTGTCCTGAACTTACCCTGTCTCGTGGGCCGTTTCCTGGTCCCAGATCACAATATTGTACGCGAGTTGTAAGAGTACAGCAAGTGGTGCCTTCACCGGCCACCAAAGATCAACCAATAATGAACATATTAAGAGGGAATTAGTAGGAGCCTTTGTTTGTTGAAGTTCATTTCCAATGCAGCATTTTCGTACATTCACCATAATATCCTGTTCGAGTCTTCCTTTCACTGCCCATAATTGCATGTTTAAGGTATTTGTGAATGGTGTGTGGTGTGTGTTGTGTTGTGTTTCTTCAGTGTCCATATTGCTGCATTGTTGTGAAGTCGTCAAAGTTTTGTTGTTGTTTTTTTGTTTGTTTTTAGTGGGTTTGTTGGTGGCTGGACGACCCTAAATGACAGTTGTTTGCTCCCATATAAGCTGTCGAGTTGATGACTGGTCTAGAATGATGAAGATTTATTGAGCCAAAGAGACTGTAATATTTTTCTTGTAGGTTATTCGGCCAAACCATTTTCTAGTTTCATAAATTTTGTGGAGGGACATCTGAAGAAATAAATAAGACTTAATGATCACAGAAAAGTTGTCTCACTTGTTCTCACCACAAAATGTTCTTATTAAACCTCAGATGGAGTTTCGTTGATGGAGTTTGGGGGTGAGATGGTTTGAGAATTTTTGTGAACATTTTTGGGATTGTATGTATGAGTATGAACTAAGCCTTATTTCATACACAGGAAGCTATCAGTTTTCTGAAATGCATTCTTACGTGGGAAAGGGAAACCGGATGCTCCTGATGCTGTGTTTCTGCCAGGGCTTGTAATTAATGGGTAGAAGGTTCTTGGTCATACACAAGATATGGTTTATTGTGGTCAAAATGTGTAAAACATTGTATGTTGATGCTTAAAATATGTTTCTAAAGCCCTGGTTCACCCCCTATGTCCAACAGCTACCCAGTAGAGAGCAGTGGTGGCGGACAGCCAGGCAAAGTGAAGAAAGGCAAGGGCCTTAATAATAACAGTATCAAGAAAGTGGAAACCAGGAAAGCCCTGAGCCTGGAGGCCTCACAGCTGGAGAGCCAGAAGCAGCGCAAAACCCTCACCAGACAGTTATCCATCAGGTAAAAATAGCACCACAAGAATCACACAAACATTTCAAGTTCCCCTCAGCAACTGAACATAAGACAAATTCCATCTTTAAAACTTGAGGTGGTGACACGTACAAAAATCTGAGTCTTAACAGATAATTTAACAAATGTACGACCAGTGCTTGGTTGGTCTTGAAACACATAGAGTTTCATGTCTCATATTCATGAGGTCTTGTGATGGCGAGATAAGTGTGATAAGAATAACTCAGCTGTGCAACTCTGATGTTCACATGACTTCACGAGAACTTAAGACTGGCTCTGTCCACATGATTTTCAGGTTTAGGACATATTTGTTGGTGTGATGAATCATTTTAGTCAGCAGAGTCGCCCACTTGAAAGTCTGTTCATCCTGCCCCTTTCCAGCTCACAGTGTTATGTTAAAGAATTTTTATCTAGAAATTCATGCTTATAAAGCCCAGAAGGTTTTTGAAAATCTTTTATCGGAGTGTCAAAAAATGGGTTCCTTGTTTTTGATATATGAATATCATTGAAATAAAAGGGCCTCTTGTGTCATGATGAAATCAAACGTCAGCTGACAGCCGTGGTCTTGATCTGTGCAGGTCGCAGACATTTGATGTTGACAGCAGAAGCTTCGAGAGGACAGAGGGCACACAAAGTGTAAGTCAACTTTAAGTATTGCCCTGGAACAGGATGTTTTCCTTCCGTGGAACACAGGTGTGACTTTTTCTTCTTTTTCCCCTTGCAGAGTTTCATAAAGCACAACAAAACATTCCACAAGTTGTTCCCAGACATTCCTGCCAATGAAGACTTGTTACATGGTCGGTACACAAATAATGACGAATAAATGAATTTCTAAATAAATAAATCTGAAGACTAAAACGTATCCTACCACTCTTCCCTCAGCATACATCTGTGCCCTGCAAAAGGAAGTGCCTTACCATGGTCGGCTGTACATCACCGGCAGCCATGCTTGTTTCTACTCCTCAGTTCTGCTCAAGGACACTAAGGTAGGCAACGGTTCACGAGTGGCCTTCTTCCTTTGGGGTTGATGTTTGCTGTTCAGGTCTTAACAATATCACCTTAAAGTGCGGAACAACTTTATTTACTGGTTACAGATCCAAATTCTGAATTTTGTAACATTGTTCTATATTCTTACTGTGACAGTTGTTTCCCCACTAAAATTAATCCTTATGCCAAAAACAGTTGCAGATTGTTCTGAACTCATCCTTTGCTTGTGTGCTTGCTCTTACAGGTAGTGATCCCAGTGTCCTGCATTTACATAGTGAAGAAACAGAACACAGCTTTGCTAGTACCAAACGCTTTGTCAGTTCGTACCACGGACGGGGAAAAGGTCAGTTTATCACCGTCGGCTCCATTCCACTCAACGAGTACCTTAATAAGTAGCTGATAAGGATGGAACGTAGATTTATGTAATAACAAAACACCCAAAGTCAATACAAATACTTGCTTAATCATGCTAGAATCTTTTATAGTAACTAATCAGCTTTCCCCCCTCTTTTTGTTTAGTTCTTGTTTGTGTCTCTGCGGAACAGAGAGGCGTGTTTTCAGCTGCTGCGCTCAGTTTGTCCTCAGCTGGAGGTGAGTGAATCGGTTCAAACATGACACTCACTTATTACGCTGACATCTAAAAAAAAAACTGTGAAATGCAGTTACAGCATAGAGACAGTTGTACACGACAGTAACACATAAGCAGTACTGCTTCGAGTTTTACCATTGATCTGTCAGGAAAGTGTTGAAAAATTACACAGTATTAACTGGCTATTAATAGCGTTGCATCACACTGCGCTTTTGTCCTCAACATACAGCAGTGTTGACACGGCTGCTGACTCATCTGACAGATTGTTCTTCCTTTGTTCTATAGAACAATCTTTTGTTTATAATTGATACGGACGGCCTTGTTCACAGACCTTGCACAGCTAGTGGTAGGATGTATTACATGAAACAAAATTGTAGCGAGGGGAAAAAAAGGAGAACAAAAAATGTTTTCCACATATGCACCGAGATATGCAGAGTCTGATACTGTGATCTGATGTTTGCATAAGAGAACGTCCAAGTTTAGCACACCATGATACTTGCATTGTGTAAATATACTTATGTGACTATATTTTACTATACGTCCAAGTAAATTATTATTGGTCTCTGTTGCAGGATGGCAGCACCAATAGCAGCCAAGTGTTCTCCTCAGCCGAGAACATATTTGACAAGAGCAAAGTTGTGGTGAGAGACCCTTTGCCCGTGTTGCAACATACCAATCAAGATTAAAATCACAAACATACCTGACTGCGCGATAAGGAGCGCTCCAGTGTCAGTTTCCTCCCACGTGACCGTCTGCCTTGCTTTCTTTTTTCCAAAGAATTCCAGTCGGTCCAGTTTAGACGAGAGCTTTGACCAGTGCGACGGCCCTGGGCCACAGTCATTATTACAGGAGCAGCCTCTACACAGGCCGCACAGAGGTGAGAGAATATGAAACAGAAAATGGACGAAATGGGTCGGAGCTGCGTATAATTTAACCAATATTATCCCTGCATGTAGCAGATGATTACGTGATATAGAGGAATGTAATGCATTCATTAATGCTGACTCTTGTTGTTTTCATTGGGGTGCCAGCCAAAAGTAAGCTAACTGGGACTATTTCCATCTCTCTTCCTTCCTCCCCCAGAGCCGGTGTTGAATGGAAATGCCTCCACTTTCCCGAGTCTGCGTAGGCAGGACAGCGATTCCTCATCTTCAGGGGAGATGTCAGTGTCAGGTAATAAAACATGCACACACTCTGCTACACATGGAGGTGCACATGGGTCACCAACCGACACACGCCACCAGCAAAACGATAATTCCAAGTGGATGTCAAACATACAGACCATGATAATAATATATTAATTTGGAGATGCACATAAAGATTTAGAAAGTGTGCATAGTTCAAAAGAAATCCCAGTCTTTTCCCCTTTATCTGTTCTGAAGAAATCATGAGGTTTCTCTGTCCCTGATGATCGCCGTACTGATTATCTGAAGCCTTATGAATATTTTATCAGACCGCTTGAACTGCATCCATTTTAATGCAGCCCGAGACTCTACCAGGTGTTCGTAGCCGTCCAATGACTAGATCCATTGATATAAAGTGTTGGTCTTCCTCATATGATCATAAGATTTACCCTCAGATTGCTTTTGATCCACCAAATGACATCTGACAAATTATGCATTAAGAAAAAGTGTTTTGTAGTTTAAATATAAAACACAATTAGATGGGTTTTTAACTGACTTTCATTCCGTGTCCCTGGCTCAGGCGGATCATGGGTATCGAATGTGACTGAGAAGGCCAGGTCCCTGCTGGTTCAGAGAGAGGCCAACTCCCTCAACACCCTCCTCTTCATCTACCTGATTTTGTAAGTCTCTTCCCTGTCTTCTCCACTCTTTCCTCACTTCCTCTGTAATCCCATGCATTAACGTTCCATCTCCCAATTGTGTATTGAAAGAGTTCTTTTTTTTTTAATCCACAATCATCTGTCAGTTTATTGTTTTAAGTCCCATAACAGGTTATCATTTTTATCTCGTTTATTAATTATTTTATTAACTCTTGTAACCCAGCCCACTCATCTGTCTAGACAAAAACATGGAAAAGATTGTTGGCAGATGAATAAGGAAGTGGTTAATGCATTAAACATCCTTTACTTTCCAACAGTAATTATACGGTAATGTATGAATGAATGTGGCTCAGTGTGTTTTGCATCTTGCAGGGTGGTGTTGCTGCTGCTGTCTTCAGGCTACATCGGCCTGCGTATTGTGGCACTCGAGGAACAGCTGACTTCCCTCGGTGCACTGCCAGAGTTCACCCTGCAGAGCGGGTAAAACGTCTTTTCCTCGTTATTGTCACGGTGGCTTTTATTCCTCCTTCCTCCTCCTTCCTCATGCAGTTGATCTTGTACCAAAACATTTATTAATATACAGTATAAACACCAATAGATAGATAGGAGGGTGTTCAGTTAGGAGCTTGTTGTCGTTACTGTACTCAAATTTTGCTTCTTTTTTTTTATAGATACCACCAAGACACATAACACAGTGACTGAAGGAGAGATTGGTTGACTCATGACTGGAGGATGATTTTGGCCTCTTCCCAGCAGAACCATGGAAGGATAAATTCATTGTACCCAGACAGCACTCCCAACATGGCACATCCTCTTGGCTAGAGGGAGAGCGGCCAACCTGTGCTATTTCAGGAACCACTTTCTATCTTGAAGGGCTATACTTCCTCTTAGTGCAGCAACAAAAGGACTTGCCACGACTACAGTCAAACGGAGCCGAGCCAAAACATGTAAACACACTGCCTGGTTGCAGTGTTTCTGTGGTTGAAACCAAAGCCAAACGGCTCCACTTTAACTTAACAAGGTGCCACGCTTGGCTAAGTTGACGGGCACTCGTCTGTCAGAAACTGTTCAACATCTTTGAACTCGCATTATCCATTGTCCTTCATGCATACTCTCCTTAAGCATGCAGTTTAAACCGGGTATTACAATCAGCATTAGCCTGCTGTAGAGCTATGCATAGCCAAAGATGCACACGTCTTTTGCATGAGTGCCCGGAGACGACTTTTAGTTTTTTTAAAGGTCGTCTCCTGTTTTACCCTCCCTGTTTAAGTAGCACGTATTATCAGCAGTGCGCACAGACCTGATTTGTTTCCTTGGGTGTTTCTAATGGTTCTTCTCTTCCTAATCACGTGTTGGCTGAAGTGACAATAGCTGAAATCCAAAATTCAGTTCCGCCTGTTGTGGCAGCCATGCTGAATGACACTCCTGACGGTCTCCTCCTCTCTGTCTCTAATCATCAGTATTAATTTCTTGGCATCTGGCGTGATTGAAATGTCTTTAATGATCAATGTTCAAAGGTTATTTTTCCTACAGTCTCAAATGACTGAATGCGTTATCAATGCACAAATGTCTAGCACAGCAGGATGTGAGGTTATCTCAGAGGCACAGATTTGTGTTTGTCTGTGACATTTCTATTTGGCCTTCAAAAGCAAAGTTGAGATTGGTCTAGTTTAGGTGATTGTGGATGTATTGTCTTCCTGGAAAAAAAAAAAAGACAAAATAGGAGTCATTTAAAATAAATAAATAAATAAATAAAATCAGGCTATTTAAGAAGCACCGATTAAGTATGTAAGATTTATGTACGTGTCTGGAATATTGCCACTTTATATGCATTATTATTCCAGTCACACAAAAAAAAAAATTGAATCTACCAAAACATTTTCTCCAAAGTCCAACTCTCAGTAACAAAACCAAGTGGTCCCAAGATTAAATTTCACTATCCAGCAAATAATTATGCATGGTAAAAAGTAATTTATGTTTATGTTGTGTTTTTAAATGAGTTTATGTGTGGGAGGGGTAAGTGTAAACAAAAAAGATGAGTGAGAAAAAGAAAACGGCTCAAGTGAGCAAGCGCACTTTAAAATGTGTTGTGCCTCTCCAAATCCAAGACCTCATGTTTGGATTGAGAAGGACAGGCAAAGCTGGCGTTCTGTGGTATCTGATGGTGCTAAGACCTTTTTAAAATTGTTTTCTCTCAGGGGGTGGTGGGCACTTCCTGCCACATGGTTTTAGGTTTTTGACTTAAGATCTTTTGTCATTTCAAAGTCTTGCGCTCGTGATGGGGTTCACATGCATCTTGGTGTTGGTGGTTTCTAAGATGTCTCTTTGATAAAGAATGCTTGATTTTTTTTTTTTCCTACAGCCATTTTAAAATAACCTAACGATGCATATCCATGCAACATCTTGATGACTGAACATCACCTTGTTGTGGAAACTCTTTCTCGACGAGGTGAAGCACACAAGTGTTATTTCTGTTGCATCCTGTTTCAGCAGTCATACTGTACGTTTAGAAAAGGTTTTTGTCCACATGCCTGATGCAGTACTGTCGGTTGTTAAAATCCCCAACAGGGGGCACTGTCCTCACAAAGACTCGGTGCAAGAATCTCACTGTTGAGGGCAGTGTTTGTGTGTTTTTGCACTATTCGAAGTGTTGTAAATTTTGTATGATTTGTTAATGTCCTTAATTCTACTATGGTCCTATGTATTTATTTGCATTCTGTGTAATTCAAAGTAGTCTCTGTGAGATGACTTTGGTCTTGTTCAAAATAAATCAAATGTTGCTAAAAGTAAATACGATTTTTAACGTTTCATGTTGTTCATACAGCATTCAAGTCTTCAAATCTATAAGAAATTAATTCAGTGACTTAGTGTTTGGAGGTCACACCGGTAAATTGTGAAGTGTAAATGTAACATTGACGTTCGAAAGTAAGACCAGGCTGACGATTTAGCAGATCAAATTGTGGAAAAGGCTTGAAATAAGACCACTGATTCTAGGGAACTTGTGCACTCAGGGTGTTTTATAACCATATATAATGAATACTAAAGGCCATTTAAAAGCCCTTTTTGTTGAAAAGACCTCCTCTGATACTGCCCCAAAAGATATCATATAGCTAGGTGTGTCACCACCGAGGACTGTGACATTTGAGCACATTCATATCACCATGCCAGCTCAGCCAATGACTCAACTGGTTCGCTGCGTAATATTTCGACTAATTATGGCAAATATGGTGAAAGTTTAAAAGACAAATTTCCATCTTTGGGACTTGCTTACAGATGTGAATGAGACTGGATTATTTAGCCTTTGCTCTTAAAATCTACAGAAAGCTGAACCTGAGCCACCACAGTGCCTGGTGTCCCACCAGCGCTCCTTTATCCTGTCTTGCATTTGGCATACAATGCCCCCTAGTGGAAGAATTGTTAGGGACCCAGTTAGTGCCCCAAGATGGACACCCGTCCACTTATTATACAGCAATTCTTCCTGGGTCATACCAAAAACGAGTTGATCTGTCATTTTGTTTCCTTTTATACTCCCAAATTGTATATTTATACTGGTAAAAATATTATTATTGAAAATTATTATTTAATTTTTGGTTGGTTGGCAGTTGTAGTCACCAGCTAGTTCAAAATTCAGTAATCGGAGGAGACAATTATTTATCTAAAATGGCAACAATGCAAAATGAAAAAGTCTGAACTATCCACCAACTCAAATCAAAGAATTTGAGTTTG
The DNA here is from genome assembly GCA_900303265.1 of Brotula barbata. Lineage (NCBI taxonomy): Eukaryota > Metazoa > Chordata > Actinopteri > Ophidiiformes > Ophidiidae > Brotula > Brotula barbata. Next base: position 18,100 of record OMNV01012950.1, read on the forward strand.
GTGATTGTACTGCCCCCTACTGGCTGTAAAGTGATCATTGCAGTTCCAAAACGATAGTTGCTGATGAGGAGCTGTGCCCACAGCGTAGGTGGGGATTTTTTGAAGAAGGTATAACACTGAGTAATAATTTTATTTAAGTCAAAATATACAGTGTGTATACTGTATATGTATACATACAGTACTGTGCAAAAGTCTTAGGCCACCATTAGATTTGTTGTTTTATCAATGCTATCGATCTCTTTATTAGAATCCAACCAGAAAATACAGGAAATGTGTCTGCAGTATTAAAAATCAGAAAAGACCAGCTTCTACCGGCCAAAGGGTCACGGATTTAGTGTGACCTTCCTTTACACATGATAAATAGCAGGAACCAGGCTCTCTTCAACCGAAATGGAACGGAACGAATGTCATTGATAACATCTGTTTTTGTCCTACTTTCATCCTGCTGGGGAAAAAAAAGTCTATTACATCAGGTTTGATAGGGGTGGACCAAGACTTTTGCACAGTACTGTATATATGTGTGTACAGTACATACATACGTTCAGTGCAGCTTGGACTCTCTCTGTGGACGGCCCAGGTTCAACATCTTTACCGATACAGTATTTTGTTATTCTCTTAATTAGTCATTTCTTTTCGTGCTCCTTGTCATACCTGAAGTGGTGCCTCATCGCGAAGACGTAAACAGTTATGGTCTGTATGATAAATAAAAGATAACATTGTTCTGCGGTGGAATGCTGTGTAACATGTCACAAAGAACATGTATGTAAACGTTTTTACATCCATGCTCATTTTTACATACAATGCTCAGCAAGATAAACAGATAAAAGCCAGGTTTGACCAAGATAGATTAGATTTGTCATACATACACACATACACACATGCCTTTAGAGAGTATTCAGTCCCCTTCACTTGTTTCCACTGTTACGTTACAGCCTTATTTTAAGTGTTACAATAAAACATTCGAAAATTTGTTTTGTTTCTCAATTTACATAGAATATCCTAATAACAAAGTATGGAGATCCTCACTTTCCGAAAAAGTTATTTTTATCCATTTATTTCTCTTATCCTTTGTGCCCGAAAGAAAATTACAGGCCAAACGGCAATACAGAATTTCACTAATTGTTTGCAAATTTATTAAGAGTAATAATTATAATAATAGTACGTAACTCAAATATCATCTACACAATTATTCTGACCCTTTGCTATGAAAATTGTATTGAAATGAACAGTGTGATTCATACAAAGAGACTGTTCCACTCAAAATTTTGATAATTTTATCAGTTATTTAATCTGTGCGTCATTCATCACACTGCAGAAAATGCATAATGTATATGTCATGAATTCAAGAGCCATAAGAGGTTTATTTGATCATTATTATTTTATAATTTGTGTAGTCCCAAAAGTAAAAGAAGAAAAAAAAAGAGTCCACCTGTCTGTCTTTTAATGAAACCAAAATTGACAAAATTCATCGAAAGAAATGTAAAAGCCAAAATCCATCTTATTGAAGTTATTTTCATAAAATAAAGTTAAATGTGGCCTTCCTTTGTAGTGTTTGTGATTATCAGGTCATCGGGATGTCTGGAGGTTCTGCAGTGGTCCTCTGGTAGGCACACAGATGGAACACACCTGAAAGAGTAAAAGAGTGAGAAAGACTAAGGAGTAAGTTAGAGAAAAAGCACCGTTAGATCTCAAAATGTGTTGTTCATCTTCCTGTGACAACAGAGGTTTTACTCTTTACTTGACAAATTTAATCTAAGCCCGGCTTGGTTGATGAATTTGTTTATCGGTAACGAGTTTCAGCCGTTGTAGCAGAACTCCGCATCATTCACCGTGGCTCGGCTT